>OX451735.1:997772332-997917332 GCA_948472305.1 Vicia faba
ATATATATATATATATATATATATATATATATATATATATATATATATATATATATATATATATATATATATATATATATATATATATAAGAGAGAGAGAGAGAGAGAGAGAGAGTTAACATAAGGATTTGTTTAGGCTATTCACCAATCATCCTCTCTATGGCTCTGTATGCCCCCAATTCCAAATGGAATTGAGATATTAAATCTTACTTTGCAAAATATTGTTTAAAAGAGAAATATAGAAATTGAACCTTATAAGCCCCAAGTTTGATGTTGATCCTAACACTTTCTCTTCCCTTGATCTCATCTTGATCAAGTCACCCAACAAAGCAATTTAATCCATTGTCTCTCACTACTCCTTTGATCGAACCACTGTTCTTCAAAGTTTCCACTCGGTCGAATCCAAATTACTAATTGTTGTCACCTGATAATTCCAATTTGATCGTTCGTCTCACACTACTCATTTTCAAGAACCACTATTCTTTAAAGCTTTTACGCGATTGAATCCAAATTGCAAATATATCGTATCCCAAGATTTGCCAATTTGATCAACTATCTCACTCTACTCCTTTGCAAGAACCGTCGTTTTTCAAAGTTTTCACTCAATCGAATCCAAATTACATAATCTTGTCCAAAACCATCAAATCCCAATGATTTTGAAGGAAAACCCCATCTTGGTTTTCTTTTTGAAACCCCCAAAAATTGTCAATTCAATATTCGGTTACACCAACCTAAATTGAATGTTATCAACACAAGTCTAGATGGCACCCAAACAATGAATGATTATGTGTACTTTGTATGTATAGATGAGAGGTTGAAGATGGTGAGAATTTTTTATATGTTTTAGTTTCTTCATCTTGAAAATGATGCATGTATGAATTATTTATATGTGTGGAAGTTGGAGGAAAAAAGGATGCTTAAAAGTTGAAAAACATGCAATTTTTCAGAAAATTTATACTATGTGTCAACACATATAAGTCATGTGTCAACGCATGTAATGATATGTGTCGACACATGTAATGACATGTGTCGACCTATCTCAAGGTCATGTGTTGACACATAGGCAAAAACTTGCTTTAAAAATGCAGTACATGTGTCGACCTGAAACAAGTACGTGTCGACACATAAGTGAAAATTTCAACATGTGTCGATCTGAAAGGGTGTATGTGTCGACACTTAGACAGAGACTTACCGAATTCATTATTGATCCACATATATCAACTCATACATCGTATGTGCTAACACATTACCTGTTTTTCATGTAAAAATTAATTTTAAATGTAATGTGCCTTTTCCAAATATGTTCTAAATGCATTCTAAGATCCCTAATGCAAAGGTGCACATAAAAACTCAGAGATATCGTTCAATATATAAAAATTCTAAATTTATTTTAGTTTTGACATCAAACAAAATAACTAATGGATAAGTTCACTCACAACGCCATCACCATAAGTGTCATGTTACCAAAAATTAGTCTCAAATTAAGATGGAGACTAAAATTTTGAAGAAAAAAAGCTTATAAAAAGGATTAAAAACCCATATTTTTAAATAGAGATACCAAAATTAGAAAAAATAAGTATTAAAGTTGCAACTAAGCCATCTTCTTAATCTAAATCCAAAGTTGCCATGATGACAACCTTAGACACAACTTTAACCCTATTTTCTATGTGGCATTATCTACTTAATCTAAATTCAATGTGAAATCATATTAGAATTTTGTATTTTTTTTTAATTCTTCACACCAAATTTTTACATTTATCCAATTTAATACCATAATTTAAAAAAAAAAATTTATTTAGCACTAAAAAATTTATTTTAATATATATATATATATATATATATATATATATATATATATATATATATATATATATATATATATATATATATATATATATATATATATATATATTAAAATAAATTTTTTAGTGCTAAATAAATTTTTTTTTTAATAATATTACATATATAAGAACTTTTTAATTAAATAGATTTATTAAATTAGATCAAAATTATATATCATCTATCATGATTTATAACATATTATTATTTTTTATTATATTATTATTATTATTATTTTAATAATGATAGTATAAGAAAATTTATACAATAAGATCTATGGAATATCATAAATTATATTAACACAATTAACTATACAATAATAATAATAATAATAATAATAATAATAATAATAATAATAATAATAATAATAATAATAATAATAATAATAATAATAATAATAATAATAATAATAATAATATAATTTTATATTTTATACAATTCTATATTTAGCTTCCAATTTCTTTTAACATTTTATAAATTTAATATGCAACTCCAATAAAATTCTAAAAAAACTGTCAAATAATATTTTTATAGTTTATATCACAATTAACAATGATAAAAATATATTACTACCTTTATAACTCTAATTATCATTGAATATTATTTACTTTTAAACTACTTTTTTTTCAAGTTAGTAATATTAATAATAATTTTAGATTTAGATACCACTATTAAAACTATTAATAGTAATAATAATTATTATTATAATTATAATAATAATAAATATTTTATACAATTCTATATTAAGTTTGTCAATCAAATAAATTTGTCATTAATATTTATAACTTATATAACCGTTTACATTATTTAAGAACTTTTACTATCTCCTATATAAAAAAGACTATTACTATCTTGATAACTTATATTATCATTAAATATAATAAACTTTTAAATTACTTTTTCTATTTTACAAAATAAATAATAATAATATAATATTTGATTACCATTATTAATAATAATAATAATAATAATAATAATAATAATAATATTTTATACAACATGTAACTCCAAAAAATATTACATATAATAATATAATATATGATTACCATTGTTAATAATAATAATAATATTAATAATGAGTATAAGAGAAGATTGTTCAAATTTTCCAATGTTATTACCCAAGCTGAGGGGTTTTTGGAGGCTGTTAAAGCTAATTGGAATATCCATCTAGAAGGCAGGGACAAGTTTAAGATTTGGAAAAAAACTCCAACGTCTGCAACCTATGATTAAAACTCTTAGCAAGCCTTTGAAACATATCAAAGATCATATTGTAAAATCTAGAGAAAACCTTTATAAGGCTCAGGGGGATTTGTTGAGGGATAGAATGAATGTCCAGAATATCAAAAGGGTGAATAGAGGCACTGAAGAGGTTATTATGTTAAATAGTATGGAGGAAAAATTTCTCTATCAAAGAGCTAAGCTTGATTGGCTTAGGATTGGAGATGGTAATAGCTCTTTTTTCATGCGACCCTCAAAATCAAGTGTAATACGGTGGGAGAACTGACTTTTTGGTTTTATCCAAATGTACGGATAGCTAGAGTCGTCACCGACTTTTCTTTTATCCAATATTTAGGAAATGTGAAAAGAATAGGAAAGACCTTTGATAGATTTTGAGTTCGGGGGTAAATTATGAAAAGGGAAGGTGTTAGCACCCTTTTCATCCATAGTTAACTACAGACTCTTAATTTCTTAGCTCACTTTTGAAAATATTGTTTTGTGTGTCTGATTTGTTTGAAAATATTTTGAAATCGCCAACGTAAGGCTGACTTTGTAATGATTCATGTATCAGTCCTTAAGAATGTATACAAAGTGTTATTTTTGAAAATATTTGTTTGAAAGTTTAGTGTGAAAAAAGTTTTAAGAAAAGTTGTGAGCAAACAATTAAGGGTTTCTTACCCACTAAAGTCTTTCTTATTCTTTTCCTTTTCCTTTAGAGATAGTACTATCCATACCATTAGTTGGTAGGTAGCCCTATTTATTAGATGTGAAGGGACAGGCGTGGGATCATCGTATGGTCATCGAAGGCAACAAGTAAGGATACTTTAGCAATTATATCGAAGGGACTATCATTATTTTGTAGGCAACTCGAAGAGACTAGATCATTTTGTAGGCAGCTCGAAGGGTCATCGAGGGATTATGATCTTTATTCGAAAGGGACACGATGATTTGATTGAGGGTCTTTGGCTAAAGTATCCCTACTTTCGAGGGACGTGACCAATATCATAAGGCAACAAGAGAGGTTATCCTAGAGGTGCAAGTGTGCGAAGTGGATTGATTCAGTTATTTATCTTGAATAGTAGGGTTTTCTAGATTGTTTTTAGTCTTGCCACGCAAACCCTAGTTATTAGCAGTTAAATATGTACAGAAAAATAAAGTGTGGAATGTAAAGTCCTAAGCTATTACATGGCTTTGGGAGAGGTACATAAGTATAAAAATTCGTGATAAAGTAAACCTACATTATTACATCATGTGAGCAGTTACATAATTAGGAAAAGATGCGAGAAAATAAATCTACGCTATTACAATTAAAGAATGCAACCTATACAATTTTCTATGAAAATTAAATAGCAAAAAGAAAGAAAATAGAAAAATAATGTTAAAATGTTTTATGATTTTTTTGTAGAAAATAATTTAAGTTAATAATAGTAATTAAAACCTAAATCCTAATTTATTTTAATGTTAAAAAAAAGTCAATTTAATTAATTAGTAAATAAAAAATATAAGAAAAAATTAATTACTAACTAAAATCTTAATCCTAATTTTTTAGTCATTAAGGAAAAATATTAGATTAGTTAATTGTTAATTAAAAAATAATTAAGGAATAATTAAGAAAGAAAATAGAAAAATTAGGTTAGAAAATAGGGTAAAAAAAACTACATGGGGTGGGTGTTGAACCCACGCCCCCTGGCTTTACAAACTACACTGCTTGCCACTAGGCCAAGCATCTGTTGGTGTTTGAGAAATAGGCATTGATTAATATATATATATATATATATATATATATATATATATATATATATATATATATATATATATATATAACCTACACGTTAGTTTGAAAAATAACAAAAAATAACTGTAAGACGTAGGGATTCAACCCACGCCCTTCATGTTACATGCCTCCGTCTCAACTAACTACACTGCACTTCATTTTTGTTATTAAAATATAATAAAACAAATATATAATAAAGCAAGTGAACCATGGAAGCGCTGAAGCCCTAGCTCCGGTCGTCTTCTCCGGTGAGAGGATTTTCAAACCTGCAAAATAACATGTGTTAGACCATAAAAAGGACCTTATCCCCCTAATTTGACCCTTGTGAATCCAATGGTGGTGTTTGTTTGGCCTGAAAACACTTGTATCATGAGTTTCGAAGAAGATATCTCAAACTGCTCTAGCCATGGCAAAACATGATTCTCACATTAGAGCTTCTATTTTATGATTCAAACTTGTTCTAAGTAACAACATGAACTCGTTTGGGCAGTTAATAAGTGTTAGCAATGTATGAACTTAATCATATGAATGTTTGGAAAAAAAAGCAAATCGGAGAATATGAGTATGCTTGTTTCAAGCATCAATGGCCATAACTTTCGACCTATTCTTACACTTAGATACCTCCGGAATGATTTACAATGGATGGTTTGGACTAAAAGTGGCTGGATCTTTGGTTTTGACTTTTCCCTAGTTTTGACAAAAATTGAGATTTTTTGAAAGGGTGTTCTTCAGGAAATGTTTGTGTGTCCCTTGGTCAGAATGTGTTCTCTATTTATAATGGAAGATTTAGGTCAGCAAAAGTGGAATCAATCTTTTGTATTTCATGATCAAATCTTTGATTGAAGTTTTGCATGAAATCTTTCTTTTTTAGGCCAAACATGTACCAATCAATCTTTACACGTTTTTTGCAAGTTGTCACCAGCTTTTTAGACTTATGATTTGATTCAAAAATATATCTTCATGCCTTGATTCATTCACTTGGTATTTTTTTATATTTATTTTGTTTTTAATTGAATAAAATCAAAAATAAAAGAAATAAAAACCACAAAAATAAGTGAATGGATTTAGGAGTCTATTATGAGGTAAGGAACACGTTTGGACCTTAAAAGATGGGCTCATTAGCCCAAAAATTCAAATTTGCTTAATTTGGATTTCATGCATTTTCTCAAAATTGTCTAACTTGAACAAATCATATCTCACTCAATTTTTATCATACGAAGCTGATCTTGGACTCTTTGGAAAGCTTAAGATATCCCCTACAATCTTCATGCTGATCATTTTTTATTTTAAGCCTTTATCTTGATGTAAATTGCTTTGACAAAAAGTGTCTTTTTGTTGACTTTTAAAATGACATGTAATGTTTTGGCCCATATCTCTCAAATGAAGCATTTTAGGCCTTAAACTTAGAGAGACAAATTTGTAGAGAATTGAATTTTCTTCAATATGAGTTTTGGTTGAGAAATTTATGATGAAGTATGTGAATGTTACGCTTGGTCAAAGTTTTGTTGACTTCTCCTTAAGAAAACCCTAATTTAGTAACTTTTAACTTTTGATGAATCTTGAGTTTTCTTAATGAATCATGATCAAACCTTGATCAAAGGATGAATGTGACTTCAAATGTTGATGTTGATCAAAAATCTTGAAGTTTGACTGTAAATTGGTTAAAGTTAACTTATTGCCCAATATAATTAATTTTCAATCATCTCACTAATTGATTGAGCAAACTTATGCTGCAAGGCTTGCAATTTGGCATGAGAATTCTTTGAGACATATGAGAAACTATGAAATCCACTTGAGGAATTAGAAGTCCAATTTTCCTTGAGAGAAGCAAAACCCTAGTTATAGGTCAACTGCTTAGGAGGAAGGATTGTCTGGTCAATCCTTGAGTAGTCTTGAGCAATTGAGAACCCTAGGAGCATGGGGATACCTATTGAAATATTTTTTCTTGAATAATGGGAGGGAAAATTTTGGGGTACAACAGTTGCCCCTGTTAAATCTTATTAAACTTGAAGAGTTAGATTGGCATGCTCGCCATTCATGATCTGAAGGTGGAAGAGGATTGAACACTTAAGTGCCCAGAAATTCGCACTCACGTGTGCATGAAGTAACACTGTTGGTTGGTTTTATTGCTTGAATGGGCTTATAGATGCCATTCGGAGAGGTGATAGAGTGTCGTCGGAGATGGGCTTATATATGCCATCCAAAGTAACTGTTGATAGGAGTATCAGAATGAGTCTACGCTTTACTTTATCTCAAGAATGCTTTTAAGAATGAATCTATCTGATCATATCTGAGTGAAATACTTTTCAGAATGAATCTCTGAAGGAAATGCTTTTTAGAATGATGCTCTGAAGGAACTGCTCATCAAATTTAGTCTCTGAGGGAAATGCTCGTCAGAATAAATCTTTGAGGATGAAGACAATATTTTCTCAATTTTGTTTAGAATGTCTTTGCTGGGGATTCCCACTTTCTATTTGAGGATATTCCGCTGGGGACGTTCGACTTCTGCTTGGGGATAGAAGAATTCCATAAAAATTGGTCGTTCATCATTCTTTTGAAGGATTTGATTCTTATGTACACTGAATGGGGACAAAAGAGATGGATAATCCTTTGATGTGCTGTCTGACCAAGTTTCAGATATGGATGTCAACTCTTCTGGGGAAGACAAAGTTGAATGACATTTAGCCGGGGAAGAGAATCTTTTCAGGGAATTGCAATATCGGAGAAATAAACTCTGTTGGGGAAATAAACTTTGTAGACTGCGTTGAGGAAATAATCTCTGATGGGGATCAGGATTTCATAGGTTGCACTGAGGAAGTATCCACCGTATGCTGGGGAAATGATCAAACTTCCTTATCCGCTAGGGGCCTATTAGGGAAGATTATAATGTCGAGCTATCCATCAGGGATATAGAGGTGAATCGCTGGAAGATGCCCCAATTTTTGTCTGATGGCATATTAGATTTTCTGGGGAATATATCTCTGTTGGGGATGAGCTTGTGAAGATAGCTCTGTAGAGATAGTTCCGTGGAGATTGCTCTGTGGAGATTTGTGGATGACTTGAACATTATCCCAAATCCTAGAGTCTTTAGTAAATGCTAATCCTGTTTTTATGCATATATTTTGTTAACAGTAATCATGTTCAAATGCATATATTCATTCAATGTAATCACTGGACGTTTTTGCAAACAAAACAGAGAAAGTAAAACAGTTTTGAATTTTGAAATCTAATTACATTGATTCTGAAAGTTTACCTATAAGCATGCAGTTTTACAAAGAGACATAAATCTTAGTAAGAGGAAATCGTCGTAAGAATGAATAAAGGTACAAAGAAAAACAAGGAAAAACAACTATGTGGAAACGATCCCATCAAGTTTCAACTTTGTTATTACCTTTATGTCTTCAAGAATCTCATCACTTGTTGTTGGAAGAAGATGATTGAATTGTTCTTTATAGTTTGACCTTGATGCTAGTAATGAAGATGGTTGTATAGATGGGTGATCCAATGGGACATAGTCGTACGCTTTAATCCCTAACTTTTCCCTGGACCGCCCTTTCGGTTTTTCAGTCCATCGGGATATCTTTTTTTTCCCAAGACTCCTTTTCAGGTTTTCTACTTGTCGGATGTACAATTATATATATATCCCTAATTTTTTCCCGAACCATTTTGGTTCGCCGCGGTGCCCTTAATTTTTCCTAGGCCTGTCAACCTAGCGAGTCTCTTTTATGCGTAATATTTTTTGACTATGTCCGTGTTCACAGGGTGTAGAAAATCTTCAGCGTCCATGGTAATAAGTATCATAGCACCACCAAAAAATATATTTTTGATCACAAATGGCCCTTCGTATGTGGGAGTCCATTTTCCCCTTGGATCAACTTGTAGTAGGATAATATGCTTTATTATCAAATCACCAGCCTAGTATACTCGATGTTTGACTTTCCTGCTAAAGGCTTTGATCACACATTTGTGATACATCTGACTATGACAAACTGCCACAAGCCTTTTTTCATCTATCAAATTTATTTGGTCCAGTCGAGTCTGAGTCCATTCATCTTCATCTAAACATGCATCTTTCATAATCCTTAGGGAAGGAATCTAGACTTCAACAGGTAAGACAGCCTATATACCATAGACTAGAGAGAATGAGGTTGCTCTAGTTGATGTACGTACTGAAGTGCGATAACCATGAAGAGAAAATAGTAACATCTCATGCTAATCTTTCTATGTCATTGTCATCTTCTGCAAGATCTTCTTGATATTCTTGTTGGAAGCTTCCACAACGCCATTCATCTTTGGTCGGTACGGAGAAGAATTATGATGCTTAATTCTAAACTACGTGTAGAGTTCCATGATCATAGTTTTGTTAAGATTGGTACCATTGTTCGTGATGATCCTTTCAGGGATGCCATACCGATAAATAAGGTTGTATTTAATGAACCGAGCCATAACATTCTTGGTAATGGAAGCAAACGAGGTTGCTTCAACCCACTTCGTGAAGTAATTAATAGTGGCCAGGATGAAATAATCCCCAATTGAAGCATTATGCTTAATATCCCCAATCATATCAATGCCCCACATTGAAAACAGCCACAGAGCAGTCAAGACATTCAAAAGAGCTGGAGGCACATGTACTTTGTCAGCATAAATCTACCATTTGTGGCAAGTTCTGGAATGATGATGGCAATCAGTTTCCATAGTAGACCAATAATAACCCGCTCTCAGAATCTTCTTAGTCATTGTATGGCCAATGGAGTGAGTAATAAAGACTCTTTTGTTCATATCTTCCATAATTTTCTCAGCTTCCTTCTTGTCTACACAACAAAGCAAAGTCGAATCGCGGTTGCGCTTGTACAGGATTTTGTTACTCAGGAAGAACTTGGCAGAGAACCTCCTTATAAATTTCTTATCATTGATAGGTGATCATTCTTGATATTCTCGAGTTTCGAGGTATCTTTTTATTGCGCTGTACCAAGGCTTTTCCTCTACTCCATCAGTATCAACTTCGTAGCAATGCGTCAATTCGTCTAGTCTCTCAATAGTAATTTGAGGAGCTTTATTATCCCATCCGACTTTGAACATATATTACATGGTAGCTAATGTGTCTTCCAATTGATTCTCTTCTCGTGGTATACGTTCAAAAGTGATTTCCTCGAAGTTCAAAATTAATGTCAACACATGCTCTCGATAAGGAATGAGATTTGGATGCTTCGTATCCCATTCTCCCTTAATCTGACTGATCACTAGGGCTGAGTCCCCATATAACTTCGAGAATTTAATTCTCATATTGATGGCAACTTTGATACCCATGATACATGCTTTGTACTCGGTCATGTTGTTGGTACAGTAAAAACACAACCTGGCAGCGAAAGGCATATGGAAACCAATGCGAGTGATAACCACAACAACGATTCCATTACCAAGCGCGTTGGAAGCTCCATCAAAAACCATAGTCCATCAGGATCCCGATTCAGGTCCTTCATATGGTCTAGGTTCTTCATAATTAATAACTAGCATAATATTCTCATCTGGGAACTCAAAATTCATATACTGATAGTCATCTACAGCTTGATGAGCCAAATGATCTGCCATTACACTTTATTTGATTTCCTTCTGGGTAGTATACTGAATGTCATATTCTGTCAAGACCATTTTCCATCTTATTGTTCTTCTGGAGAGCGGGTTTCTCGAATATGTATTTTATTAGATCCATCTTAGAGATCAACAAAGTAGTATGAGTCAACATATATTGTCTTAGTCGGCAAGCAGCCCATGCCAAAATGCAACAAGTTTTCTCGAGCAGTGAGTATCTTGTTTCATAGCCAGTAAACTTTTGGCTAAGGTAGTATATTGCATGCTCTTTTTCACCAGACTCGTCATGTTTCCCCAATACATACCCCATTGAGTTCTCTAATACTGTCAGGTACATGATCAGAGGTTTTCCTTCAACCAATGGCATCAAAATTGGAGGTTCCTGGAGGTACTCCTTGATTTTATCGAAGGCTATTTGACAATTATCATTCCACGTCACTACTTGATCTTTCTTCAGCAATTGAAGACTGACTCACAAGTAGCAGTCAAATGGGAAATAAATATGGCAATGTATTTTAATAGTCCCAGGACATCTGACTTCCTTCTCAGTACGGGGAGCTGGAATTTCTTGAATGGCTTTAACCTTGGCAGGATTAACTTCAATACCTTTACCACTAACGACGAAACCAAGGAGTTTACTGGATCTTACCCCAAAGGTTCACTTTTTAGATTCAACCTCAACTTGTATTTCTTCAACCTCTCAAACAACTTATACAGGTGGCGAGATGTTCTTCTTCAGTCTAGGACATGACTATCATGTCATCAATGTAAACCTCTATCTCATGATGGATCATGTCATATAACTAAGCTACCATAGCACACTGATATGTTGCGCTGGTGTTCTTCAAACCAAAAGGCATAATTTTGTAACAAAAAGTGCCCTATTGTGTGACAAAGGTAGTCTTATTCATGTCTTCAGGTGCCATATTGATTTGATTATAACCATAGAAACCATCCATAAAGGAAAATACTTTATGTTGAGCGGTGTTGTCAACCAGAACATCAATACGCGGAAGCAGAAAGTCATCTTTAGGACTTTCCTTATTCAAATCCATGTAGTCTATACACATATGCACCTTGCCATCCTTCTTAGGTACTGGCACCGCATTTTCAACCCACTGAGGATAAGACGTAACAGCTAAGGAACATGCATTGAATTGCTTCATAACCCCAACTTTGATCTTTTCAGACATATCGGGACGCATACAACGAACCTTCTGTTTTATAGGAGGACAACCTTCCTTCATCGGTAGACGCTGAACCATAATATGTCAGTATCAAGCCCCGGCATGTATTTTTACGGCTAAGTAAAGATCTCAACATAGTCACACAACATCTAGATTAATCTCTTTTTGACACTGTCTTCTAAGTTGACACCTATCTAGACTTCTTTCCTGTCCTCTTCAGTACCCAAGTTCACAACCTCGACTGTCTCTTCATATGGTTGTATGACTCTTTCTTCCTGCATTAATAGCCTAGCAAGCTCTCCAAGTACTTCACAATCTTCCTCACCTTCGTCCTCGACTTGGTAGATCATATTTTCGAAGTCATAATTGGAAATAACATAATTGTTATCAATGGGATCCAGGATGGATATGGATATGAAATTTGTTGTGTGGGTGTGTGTAAGAACACATAGCTATTTTGAAAGCAATAAAGTAAAAGAAAGACAAGGAGCACAAAATTTGAATGCAAACGTCCAATGATTTATTAAATGAAAATATGTGGATGAAAAATGGCAACCCTAACAAATGGAGTGTTGTATCGCGGGTAAGGCACGAGGTTTAAAGTTATTGTTTAAATTACATAACCAAAAACTTGAAAGTACAAAAATAGAAAATAACATTTAATCTTGACTAAAGGAGATTGGTATAAAGTCTCCATCCTTCCAATTTTTGAGCCCATTTCCGGTAGTAAGGAAAATTTTATTGTCTGTGTCATAGTCGCTATCAGCGTCTTCCACAACGTTGACTTAAATTTTATGAACTCCATTGTTGTTGATGTGGAATGATGGTCTCCCAAAATTAGCACGAGCGCGACAGACAGACCTCTAAGCCTCTAAGGTGAAACCCAAACCAAATTTATCGGACTTGTAAGGGATGTTGAGAAGGTGACCCCAAACAGTGCCACCACCTTCTTCTACCACGTCCTTAGCGTCTTTCAGAGAAGCCATTCTTGGTGGAATCTTGGTAACCTTAGGAACGGTAGGAGTAGCTTTGTCAACAGGGGTTGTCTAAGGAATAACTTCAAAGGTCTGGAAAGGAGTCTCAAAGAATTCACCATCCATCTCAACATACTTGAAGGAATTCGAGTGCCTCACCATGTATTCTTCTTCGCTGCAAACTGTAACGATTTTCCTTTTACGGGATACTTCAAATTTTGGTGTAAAGTAGAAGTAACAACGTCTGCCCAATGAATCTAATGGAGTCCAAGCAAACAATAATAGGTTGGATGAATGTCCATCACATAGAAAGTAGAATCGAAGACCTAGGAACCCATCTTGATTGGAAGATCAACCTCTCCATGCACCATTCTCTTCGAACCATCAAAAGCTCTTACCACAATGTCACTAGCTTTTAGCATAATCCCTTCATAGTCATGTTTGTCTAAAGCATATTTTGGAAATATATTTAATGAGGAACCTGTGTCCACCAATACATGGAATAAGGTAGTGCCCATACACTCAATAGAGACATGCAGGGCCTTATTATGGTTCCTTCTTGTGGGAGTTAAGTCAGCGCCAGAAAAGCCTAGCCCATTATCGGTTGTTAGGCTAGCAACACAATTTCTGAACTGATCAACAGAGATTTCCTGTGGTACATGAGCAAATTTCAGGAACTTTACCAGAGCCCGAGCATGGGCTTCAGAGCACAACAACAAAGATAGCATAGATATTTTGGAATGGGTCTTCCCCAACTATTCAATGATCTTATAGTCACTCTTTCAAATAATTTTCAGTACTTCTTCCATCTCTTGCTTGGAGGTATCTTCAACAGTAACCTCTTCCGGTGCCTCTGTCTGGGCAGGCTCAGTCATATGTTCTTTGCCTCAAGTTTCAATATTTGATCCAGTGGTAGTGATACGAACTAGTGTAGTAACGACTTTTTGAGAGATATCTAGAGAGAAAATCCTTCCACTTTTGATAACTTTACTAGTCCCAACAATATTTCCAGCATTAGGATCAGTAATTTCAGTATTTTTATCTTTGACAGTCAACGGTTCTTGCTTGATGCCATGGTAGTAGACATCAACTCCATAATTACAAGGGATAGCCTTGTCAGAGGAATATGGAATTGGCCCAGGAGTGATAATGATCAGAGGAGAAACCCTAGGTTCGACAGTAATCTTCAGAGGACCCTTAGAAGTGATCCTTATAGGAGTACCAAAATTTGCAGACACGTCTTTAAGCTTTAGGTCTTGAGACATACTCTCCATAGAAGGAGTATTCTCAAATAGAATTACACGGTCATCCATCAAATGTTGAACACCTTCTTTCAGCAGTGCACAACCATTGGATTAGGATGCACAGTAGTAGCACCTTTCAATGCAACCCGAAAATAAACCGGCTTGAAACAACTTCTTCTTAACAATCATCAGAGGAGTAGTCAAGTCATTCACAATAGAAACATAAGAAACATCATCAATAGCATTAATGCCCTTGTAGTGATTAGGCATAGGTGTAGTGATCACATTAGGAGTCTCAGGATGATCAAATTCAATCTCCTTAGCGTCAATCATGTCTTGGATCTTATTCTTCAGAGTCCAACAATTGTTAGTGTCATGTCCGGGACTGTTGGAGTGATATGCACACCTTGCATTGGGATTGTAATAGGGAGAGGAAGTATTAGGATTCTGAGAAGGGTCCTTAAATGTGATCAGTTTCACCTTCAACATGTGTTTCAATGCTTGAGACAATGGCATGTTGATTCTTATGAACTGTCTCTTGGATGCATCCTGCCTACGCCGATTACTCTGTTGTTATTGTGGTGGTACTGGCGTGAGATTAAAGATAAAAACTTCCCCCACAGATTGGTTGCGGTTACTCTTACTATGATCCTTCTGGCCGTACACAACATTGGATTCTTTCTTACCATTATAAGAATTATTCATAGTATTCAAAGATATAGCCACCTGAATTTTACCGCTTATGATTCCATTCTCAACATGTTCTCCTATTAATATTAGTTCAGTAAAATTGGTTGAACAACTTCCAAGTAGGTGATTATATAAAGGAGATTTTAGCATGCTCATGAGCATGTCAACCAATTCCCTATCATCCAAAGGAGGTTGAACTCTGCCTGCAAGATCTCTCCATTTCTGTGCGTACTCTTTAAAGCCTTCCTCAGAACCCATGGACATACTCTGTAGTTACATGCAGATTGGTGCCAAATCAGAATTGTATTGATATTGTTTATAGAAAGTTGCAGACAAATCTTCCCGGGTATGGATATTGGTACCTTTAAGTTGATAATACCAGTCTAGTTGTGTTCCCGACAGACTCTCTTAAAAAAATGCAACCATAATTTCTTATCAGCATCGTGTGGTTGAATTTTCTGAACATATGATCTCAAATGCAACTTCGGCCAATAAATTCCATCATACTTAGCAAAGGTAGGAGTTTTGAACGTAGGAATAATAACGACTCCTGAGACTAAACCCAATTCTTCAAAGTTCAAGCCAGGCACCTTCTGGATCTCCATAGCTTTCAGACACTTCTTCTAACAGCTTATACTTCTTGTCAGCAGGGGGATATTGTTCATCCAAATAATCCTTTCCTCTTCATTAGGAAACTTTTCAGAACCAAGGTTGTTTCTTTCAGTTTTAACACTTTTACCATCTTCATCCTGGTTGTCATCTTCGTCCAATGGGATATCAAGATCTTGAGCTTGCTTGACTGGACCTATGAACCTCCTCCCCATGTTAAGGACACTGATTGGTTTCTTCGTCTTCTTCTTCTTTCCATTGGCAATGAGCGCCTTCAGTTCTTCTTGCCCCTTGGCTAAGTTTAGGAACATCTGTTGGAACTGCGCATTCTGAGCCTGGAGATCTTTAACTGTCTGTTCAAGAGCCATTTTCCTTTGAAATAAACACCAAGAAGGTGAGAAAACCTGTCTTGGAAATCTATTATGTAATTATATGTATGGCATGTATATGCATATGCAATGTTTTCAAGGACCTCGTGGGATTTAAATTTGTTAATAAAAAGGAAACAACAACAAAGATTCTTGTTAGTAAGTTCAGATTATAAACGCCTTTTAGGCTTATAATGAAAACAAAAAGATGGGTTACAAAGGAATAAATTATGACTCAAGTCTCCCATGGACACTTCCTCTTTATGTTGACATATGCATTAAGGCTCTGCTCTTCGTGAAGGCGTTTGGTCAGCTCCAATACTTTCTTCTCACTAGCATAGAATTGAGTCTCAAAGGTGCCCATTTCTTCTTTCAGTTGAATCCAAGACTTATGTAGCACTTCAAGGACAATAGGCATATCTGGATGAAGAATGATATGAGGAATATCTCCTCCAGCAATAGGCTCCATAATTATTGGTAGGACCGCGGGATATGGCATTATAAGATTTTGAGCATGAGATTGCACCCATCTGAGGTAGGGCTCCAGAGGGATGGAGTTTTTCTGTCCCAAAGTCTTTCTATTAATCTTATTCACTATGCCTCAAGCACGTATAAACCTTTGACAGTAACCTTGAGGGTCGTTCTCGTAATCAAATACAATAGCCTAGATGAGAATATCATGAGGACCGTCTCTTCGAGCATAACCAAATTGACGTAGAGCTAGAGAAAAGTTGTAAGTGATACCCCCCCTTATGCCAAGGAGTGGAACATTAGGGAATTCCCTACAGTGGTCAATAATAGTGATATCCTCATGAGATCAGGAACACCAATATATATCTGAATGAGAGAGTGACATCATCCTTTGAGACCACCTTAAACCTTGTTCATTCTTCATCACTGATCGGGGAAGGTGCAAAATAAACCACCTGGATAATAAAGGTATGTAACACATAAGATTACCTTGCTTCCTCATAGTACGAGTGTGAAGAGAGTTCAAAATATCTCCAAGCAAAGTAGGCACATGATTATGAGTAAGAAATATTTTGATGGAGTTCACATCTATGAGTTGGTTTGGATTAAGGAATAGTACCAAACCATATATCAACAGAGCCAAGGTATCCTCGAAAGCATGAAAACTCATAGTATCCAGAAACAACTGAGCCTTATTGTTGTACCCCAAAATTTTCCCTCTCATCTTACTCAACACATGCTCATTGAGATCCTTAACTTGCTCAAGGATGCCTAAGAGTTGACCAAACAAACTCTCTCCTAAAGCAATGAACCTCCAACTAGGGTTTCCATTTTCATCAAGATGGGTGAGCTCCAAAGGCCTCATATGCTCTCCAAAGTCCTAATATGTTCTAAATACCATCCATGTCAAGTTTCATTCCTTCCACAAGAAGTCTGCTCAGTCAACTGCTCAAATGCTTGAAAATCAACTGTATTAGGTCAAAAGTCAAATGTGACCCACATACAGTCAAACTTCAAGATTTTTGGTCAACATAAACATTTTTAAGTGATATCCATCATTTGATCAAGGGTTGATCATGATTCCCCAAGGAATGCTCCTAATTCATCAAAACTCAAAAGTTGCTAAATTAGGGTTTCTCAGGAAAAGTCAACCAAACTTTGACCAAGCATAACTTTTTCATACTTTATCATAAATTTATCATCCAAGGCTCATTTTGAAGATAATTTTGTTCCCTACAACTCATCTTCAGTCCTCAAGTCCAAGAAATTCACTCATGGAAAGATATGAATTCAGACATTATAGGTCATTCCAAAAACACCTTTTGGGTAAAAGCTCCTTACATGAACATGGAAGATCCAATTCAGATGAAAACAAATAGGTTTCTTAGGGGACAACCTAAGCTTTCTAAAAAGTCCAGGAACACCCTCTTAGGGTCAAAATTGAGATAGATATGCATTTTCAAAGTTGGCCATTTTTGGAAATTTTCCCAAAGTTAACAATGCCCAAAATTGCATTTTTTTTCCACACGGGTCCATTTTTTTAAGATTGAATCTCAGTCTTAGCATGGTCCATGACCTATGGGACCCTCAATGCCTTTTTATTTTTGTTTATTTAATTTATTTTGATTTTTGTTCATTTGAAATCAAATAAATTCAAATAAAATCAAATTAAATCAAATTTGTGGAATAAGATTTGTTTTGCATTGAATTATAGATCTCATATGCTGGAAATGATCAAACAAATCGTGCAAGCTCTAAAAAGAAGAGTTAATCTCCAATTTTGGAAATATTTGAATCAAAACTTCAAGACCATCAATCTTTTGATTCTTTCCAATTTTTATTGACCTAATTGGATTCATTACTTATAGAGAAGCTTTGTGAACCCTAAAGGAGAGAACACATGCGCAGCCTGCCTCCCTAGAGCAAAAACAAAACTCAATTTTTTGTCAAAAAAGTGGAGGTCGAATTTATGTCCATAAGGAGATTCAAAGCATCCTGAGACTTGCAATCGATTACTGGAGGTACTCTGAAGTCAATTGGATCATTCCCACGCGCTAAAGGACCCAGAAGCGCTCCCTACAGAACCACGGTTTGCCTTTAATTTTTGAATTTGATTTTGAACATATGCACATGATAATTGAATTCTAACTACACATTCATGTTTGTCTAGTCATTTAGAACATATTGGCATAATTAATTTTTTGTTTTGGTACATATACAAATAACTGCCATTATTAGGGTTCAGAGCACCGTTTTAGGGTTTCTTGTTACAGGTTAAATTAGGCCCAATCAAGGGTCAATTCGTGTTCAGGAAATCACGAGCGATCGATCCATGGCCTTATCTGAGATTTATATTGCTTGTACTAAATTTTTGAAAACGCAGGGGTTATAGATACAAAAGTTGTCTGTAGGTAAAAGCCTTGTACCTAAAACGACAGTTCTGCAAAGAAGACGATTATGAGGTAGCCTATCACTGGCCAGTTTGAATCTGGCGCACGTTTTTTAATTTCCAAGTATTAATCTTATTTTTTCATATATAATATTATTGTGTTGTCATTTGTACAACTAAGCTTGGTAGCGCAAATGGCTAGGGGATGAGTGTGTAAAGTCAAGGACCTGGGTTCGATCCTGGGAAAACCAATTTTGTATTTTCTAACATTTCCATGCAGGATCTAATACACCACTAGTCAACGCGCCTACCATGCACCTCAAATATCACCCTTGGGATCTGTCTCTAGCCAGATCCAAGGCCCAACACACGCAGGTCCACCATGAGTCCTCAGGAGATGACTTCACTGGATCAGGCGCCAGACTCTGAGCCATTATTCTAAGCCCATTATAAATTTGGCAGCACACCCCCAAGTTATTCATGACAACAGGCCCAATTTCAATTATTTTTTTAATTTCTTTCATTTTTTTTTTATTATTTTATAAAATCATTTGTTTCAATTATTTTACAAGAAAAAAATCATTGTTTTTTTTAATTAAATCATAAAATCAGAAAATTACAAAAAATATTAGGTTTAGTCTTTTCTCATAAAAAATATTTATTTGCATTAATTAGCTTAATTAGGTCAACTTAAGTCTTTTTGTAATTAAAATTTAATATAAATTAGGTTGACTTGCAAAATTAATTATTTTTCATAAAACAATCGAAAAACATCTTTTCTTTATTCGTAAATTAATTTTTTTTCTAAACTTGACATTAATTCCCCTTATCTAGTTTTGTCGTGCGCGTCTTTGTTTCCATTATTCGATTAATTATTATAACCGTTCCAAGTTTGTAATAGTTAATTAGGTTTACTATTTCGCATTTATCATTTTCCCCGATTTTTGGTTATGTAATCCCCTCCCCATAGCCTTGTAATAGCTAGGGTTTTAAATTCTCACACTTTACTTTCCGCAATTATAAACTGCCTAGATGTGTGGATAATAGGATTGAATGGGAAGATAAATCAATTTAAAATGGTTGACAACCCTAATTGTGCAAAGATGATTAATTGAAAAAAACACACTTATACATGCTCACTCCTAGGGTTTGTCCCACTTGGTTGCCTCGAAAATAACGGTCGTGCCCCTCGAACGTAGGGATACCTTAGCAATGACCCGCAATTCAAAATCGTCATAAAGATCATAGTCCATATTTGTCCCTCGAGTTGCCTACGAATTAATCTTATGACGATAGTCCCTTCGAAATACTAAGGTATCCTTACTTGTTGCCTTCAGAGACCATTTCGTCCCTTTGAACGTCCCTTTAAAATTCCAAATACGGAGCTACCTACTCTTTAATAGTAGGATAACATTGTCTAAAGGAAATGAAAACAAACAGACTTTTTTCGAGTAGGTAGAAAACTCTTAAGTACTTGCTCAAAACAAAAAAATTTCACACAAGCACTTTTCAAAACAGTTTTCAAAAACAACCTCGTCACACCCTGGAAGACCGATACGAGGGTTATCATAAAGTAAACAAAACTTTTCAAAACAAGCACACACAAGAAATTTAAAAAATGAGCAAGTACCTAAGAGCCCGTGGAAAACAACAGATAGAAAGGGTGCTAAAACCTTCCCTTTCTATAATCTACCCCCTGTACTCAAAAACATCTCGAAAAAAGGTTTTTTCTGTTCTTTTTCCTTTTCCTTTGTTGGATGAAATAAAAGTCGGTGGCTACTCTTGCTTACCGCAACATTTGTGAATACAAAATGCAAACCAGTATAACAGTAGGTTCTTCCACCGTATCACAGAACTGGCGACTCTGTTGGGGACAATTAATAAAGTGGGGTTTACCTTAGGATCTAGGTCATTTTTAAATTGCTTTCTTGTTTTTTTTCCTGCTTTATCTTTAAGGGTTTTTGCTTGGGTATTGTTGAAGATCCTACACCCGGATCTGGGGACACTTTTTAGGTAAACAGCAATAGATCATAGAGACTGTACGGCGTAGACCGATATGGTTTAAGCGATGGTTGTATTGGTGTGACACTTTGGTTGGTATCGGTATCCTTTGTGTTGAAACAAGGAGAATATGGGGCTGCCGTGTGGTGTCGTGAAGCACTAACGGACCTTAGAACCTTAGTTGAACAAACTTGGACATTAGAAAGTAGTGAGATAGCCGGCCTCGGTATAAAGCTGAGGATTGGTTGATACTCGATGCTACATTCATTGAGATCGGACTTTCGGGATATTTCGGCCGCGAGAAAAGATTGCATGAGCTGAAACAATGCCCGATAAAGGATGATCAATGATATTGAGAATCCTTAGAACCCGGTTACTTTTCTAAGACAGGTTTGAAACCAACTAAACTTCAAGAGGGTAATTACTTATGGAATCCATGCAAGCCTAAACCTAAGGTTACTTGTGTGACTTGTTTGCTTTCTTTTCCTAACAATTTGAACTCATTGCAGGGCTTTGTTTGTATTCCTTGTAGGAACTTGTTTGTATAAATCTAATAAATTGGTTTCTTACCCTGCATTTTTGCTTGATGCATAGCATACACACCATAGCATCATAACATGACATATCATACTAACCATTTCAAGGATATCGAGGGCCTATGATGCAGGTTACGATGAACTAGACGTCTAGAAAGGGGAAAGGAGATTTATTTTCCTCTAGCCAATGTTGTCAAAAGATCAAAACATGATAACTTAAGTCAGGGGCTATGACCCACTTGATACGGTGAGCTTGAGTCTTGTAGAAGGACCTTCAACGATACGAAGTGCTTCAATCAAAGCTGTAAAGTTAAACGTCTAACATTTTTCTTGTTTATCCCGTGAGATCCTTGAAAACAGTTGCATATCATACATGTCATTGCATAACAGGTAGTCTCCAGTATAGGTTTCTCATCTTCTTCGCTGTTTATTTCAGCAATGGCTCTCAAACAAGACAACAGAGATCTCCAAACTCAAGAAGCTCAGTTCATGGAAATGTTCCTAACCTATCCAAGGGGCAGGAAGAGTTGAAAGAACTCCTTGTTATGAACCTGGCCAAGAAAATTCCTGAACACAATAAGGATAAACGGTTGGAACAACTGCAAGCTGAAGTTGAAACAATGAGAACCCAGATGTTGGGGCAGAAGGCTCTTATCTAAGGCCTAGCCCGGGGACAAGAAGAGATGAGAGCCATTATCAAGAAACTTCATCAAGACGTCTGCAACCGTATGAAGCAAACAGTCGAGGTTGGGGACCAAGTCAATGATCAACTTCCGAGAAGACAAGAGGTTGGTTTGGTGAAGAGTGGACTTTTCCAAATTGCTACCACATCACGGGTCCAACAACAACCTCTCCAAAAACAACGGGTTAATAAGAATAAGCCGGATATACCCAAAAGGCAGTTTACCAAACTCAACATGTTGTTGTCTCAAGCTTTGAAACACCTGTTGAGGATGAATCTGATTACATTGATAGGACCTCATTCGAATCCGAAGACTTCTTCCCCTAACTACAATCCTGATGCAAGGTGTGCATACCACTCCAATAGCCCGGGGCAGGATACTGACGACTGTTGGAGGTTGAAATATAAAGTTCAAAACTTGATTGATGAATGGGTGCTGGAGTTTACACAAGATGGTCAGGCTGAGTTCTTCTGCCATCACTCAAAGACACACCATATAAAGTGACAAGTTCAAGGCTTTTTTTCATTAGAATTTTCAATTTGTAATTTTCTTTTGATTGTTCGAACATCTATTCATGTCAAACTGAAACAACCGGCTGAAAATCATCAAACAATGAAGTCTCCATCAAACGTCTTTTATCCCACATGAAGGGAAAGGTAAACATCGAGAAAGCCTGAGAAGGGAGAAGTCACGGTCTTGCGACTGAGAGATCGAGTAAGGGAGTCTGTTACGTGAGGGGAAGGTATTAGCACCCCACACGCCCGTAGTACTCTACAGTATCCACTTTTGTTGTCTATCTTATGGGTGTGTTCGATCTATGCTTACTGTTTATTATACCACTGAAGGGAGAATGCATGCAAAATAAATGAGAAAAGAATGTAGGGAAAATAAAAGTTGTGCTCGTTCGGGCCCTACCCCGATGCCTACGTATCCATTTTTGAGGAATCAGAGCAGCCGTAGTTCGGCTCATATGTTTTTGTTGGTTTGTATTTTTTTAATGAACAACATTAATTTCGCCTTCTGCCGCAACTCGACCTTCGGAGACTTACGCATCAGCACAGAAGTGAATTAACATGTCCTTTTGAAAAAGTTTGGAGAAAGCGTGTTTGGGCGCACAAAAAGGTTTGAATTGGTTTGTGTTTTTAATGAACAATATTAATTTCTCCTTCTGCCGCAACTCGACCTTACGCGTCAGCACATAAGTGAATTAACACGCTCTTTTGAAAGGAGTTTGAAAGAAAAGCCCAAAGGCAAAAAGAGTTTGTATTGGTTGGTGTTTTTTTGTGTGGATAACAACTAGTTGATCTCAAGAGAGAGATTTTATCCATTTCTCTACTTATTCATGAGATAAGTCTTTGAGACTTAAACCACACCAAAGCTTAGAATAAGAGAACAATAAGGTCGAGAAGAAACCCGCTTATCATCTTTCAAACTTATCAAAGATATGATTCTCGTCAGTAAATTTTAAGTATTTTTGAGATTTTGTAAGAAAAAGAAGTTTTAGTTTTAGTGCAAAATGCAAAAGGGGAAGAAAAGTCAAAGGGAGACTAGCCTATTTTTAAACCTAAAGTTATCATACTTCACATGATCTCTAGGAAGCGTTGAATGCAAAGGGAATGTGGCAAGAAAATATACCAAACAAGTACTAGCCCGTAGAGCAAAGCAAAAGCAACGAAACCCGACGATCTTCGCGAAATATTAAAAGAAAAGAGTTAGAAATCAAATGCCCGGTTTTGTACCCCAAAATTTGCCCTCCCATATTCTGCAAAGATTTGTCAAGATCAATCTCCAGATGATTCAAAATCCCTCAAAAGTTGCACAGTCCAATTGCCTCCTAACACAGTCAAAATTAGGGTTTTGGTTCTTGCAAAGAAATTGAGGTTTTCAAGGGTCCAATCAAGTCCCACATGCCTACATACATTGTCAAGCATCCATATGCCAAGTTTCAAGACTCACAGCATCAAATTGCACAGTCAAAAACCCTAATTGCTTCACAGTCAACTGCAGGGGCAAAATGGTCATTTGACAGTCAAAAGTCCAAATTTTTGGTCAACATCTTATTTTGAAGCCACAAACATCATTTGATCAATTCTTGATCATGATTTCACAGGCATGGCTCAAAAAGTCTCAAGATGCAAAAGTTTCTATTTTTGGACAGTTGAAAAAGTCAACTGCAAATTGACCAAGGCATAACTTCTTCATGGTTTATCAGAAAAATTCCATCCAAATCTCATTTTTAAGGGGATGAAATTTCCTACAACTCATCTTCACACTTCAAGTCCAAGAAACGCTCTCACAAAAAGTTATCAATTTCAACATTATAGGTCATTTTCAAAAGTCAACAAAAAGGCACTTTAAGTCAAAGACCATAACTTGATATTGGTAAATCAAAATGACATGGGACCAAAGGCATTGGTTAGAGGACTTCAAGACCTTTCCAAAATGTCCAAGAACATGATCATAGCTTCAAAATTGAGCAAGATATGCCTTGGAGAAGTTGGGAAATTTTTGGGAATTTTGAAAAGTCAACTTTGCCTAAAACACTTCAAAAATGTTAATGGGCCTCAAATTCTTCCTTGAATCATTACCCAAAGCGTATGCACGACCCATTGAGCTAAAAATGATTTATTTTCTTATTTTTAATTAATTAATTGAATTTTTATTATTATTAATTCATTTAATTAGTTTTAATTGTAGAAAAATATCAAATAATGCTTTTCAAATCTTTTTGTGCAGCAAATATTCTCATTATAGGCTAAAGATTTCGTGCACCAATCAACAAGACAAGATCATCCATATTTGGCAAGATTTGCATGGAAAAAAGATTGAAATTTCATGATTGAAAATCAAATATATGAATCATAAATTCTTGGACCTATGGGCTTTGTTTTGACCTAGAATGCTTCACTTACATATGCACAAGGAAACCTAATCCAGAGATACACGAAAAAGCTGCTAAAGCCATAGAACAAAGTTGCAAGTTTTCATAAAAAACTCAAAAACTGTTTTCTGATTTACAGTCCAATTCAGGGAAGATTGTTGATTCCAAACCCTTGCTGAGACTTCTTTGAATGTGTTGCAGCCATTTTCCAGTCCCCATACTCAAAGAAACGGTAAAACATGGTTATGGTTTGAACGAATATATTGATAATCGAAACATGATTTCCATGCATTATTCATATATTTTATTCATTGATTTACACTAATAATGATCTTCTGAAGCGATTGGTACAACTTAATTGTGATATTGTTGCATAAATCAGAATCCACCATTGATGAAACCTAGGGTTTCAGAACTTCAAAATTGGGGGTTCTCATATATGGTAAAATTAGACCACCAGACTTATACAGCTGAATTCGTGGCAACAAGACGATTCGTTTGAAACAATCGCGCCCTTTTTATATTAAGGCATCTTCTATTCGCTATTTTTCATGGCTGTGCTTAGTGGGGGTTTAAAACCCCCGCTACTTGTTTTATGTTTACAGGAAAAAGATGAAGAAGAAGCTGAGGTGGCAAGGCGTGATAGGATAATTCAAAATCGGGCGCGTGTTTTTGGGTTATACCATTAACTTTTGTTCTTTTTTATATAATATTTGTTTTCCCTTATATATACAAACGCGCTTCACAGCTCACTTGGCCAGGGATACGCTTGGTAAACGCTGGGACCTGGGTTCGATTCCCAGGTCCCCATATAATTGTTGTTATTTTTCTTAATTCATTCCCATGCAGCAATGACTCAATGTCCCACCATACGGCCTAGCGCGTGGGCTTGCCAGATGGCCTGGATGAACAATCTGAAGGCCATAACGTGAATTCCAGGGTGTACCTCAGTCAACCATCCCACACGTGATACCAAAAGTCAAGCAAGGCCTATGCTGATGGGCCAGATTTACTTCAAAAAACCTCCCTTTGGGGCCTGACACCCCCCTGGTTTGCATTTTTTAATTTTATTTTCTTTTCAATTCTAATTCTTTTTAAATTGTTTTAATTGTTTTAATTGTTTTCTTTAATTCCATAAAATAATTTTTTCCATAATAAAAACAGAAAAATACAAAATATGTTAATTATTTATTAATTTACTCATTAATTTATTTTTGTAAATAAATTTTAATAATTAGTTTAGTTAATTTAGGTTTTAAACTTTAATCCTTTTCTTAATAAAAAAAAATCTAGACTTAGGGTTTTTTTGACATTTTCATCTTTTTCTTAAATAAATAATTTTCTCTCATTATTATTATTATTATTAATTACTATTTATTTTTGTAAATAAACATGTACATTAATTAATTAGTAAATTAGGTCAACTTTAATATCTTCATTAACAATTAAAATATTTAGAACTAGGGTTTCCTTCTAATTTTAATTTTCTTTATTTTCATAAATACCAAAAACATAAAAAATATTTTCCTTTTTTTAATAAAATAATTAATTAGCTTTTTATTCCATTTAATTTCAAGCAAAGGGTCAAAACCCTCGGACGTCCTAATTTTAATTTCTTTTCGCGCATTTATTTTCTTTTCGAATATTATGTAACTGCTCAAGGATTGTAATAGTAATTAGATCTATTTACTTCCGCATTTTTACCAAACGGGTCTTTGTAATTTGGCGATGTATAGACTCGTGCCTTGTAATAGCGTAGTTTTTATCTTTCCGCATCTAAATTTCCGCACTTTTAAATTCTAATTGCATGAAAGAATGTATGTTTAATTAAAAACAAGCGTAGCTCACAATGCCCTGATCAAAGATAAATATTGACATGAAAACAACACACGAATACACACACCACTTCTAGGGTACGCCTCACCTGTTGCCTTCGAAACGTGGTCGTCAAGTATAGGTTGTTTTAGAGGTCGCCCTCCTGTCTAAGATCCAGTTGCCTCGAAACGGTTGCCTCGGATAAAAGGATCTAGGATATTAGGGTTACTTCTAAGGCGTCCTACTATTGCTTCGGTGACCACATTGTCCCTAATAATCGAATTGACCCGAATAACTCCAACGATGGTGCTACCTACCTCTCAATGGTGGGATAGCACTATCTAAAGGACTCTTACACAGCCTAATTCCTTAGAGTAGGTAGATCTCATGGGTACTTGCTCTTTTCAAAACAAACAAATACTTTTCACACCTACACTTTCTAAAAGTTTTCAAACAAATTTTTCATACACTCTTGAGGACAGATACAAGAGTTACTTAGAAATTTTTCGAACGAAACTTTTTTTCAAAACCCACACACACTTGAAAAGCAAACAAATTTTTGAAAACATAAGAGCAAGTACCTAAGAGCCCGTGGATAACCACGGATAGAAAGGGTGCTAACACCTTCCCTTTCTATAATCTACCTCCCGAACCGAGAAACATCTCATAGAAGGAATTTTGTTGTGCTTTTGTCCTTTCCATGTTAGAGAACATAAAAGACGGTGGCGACTCTTGCTTACCGCGACATTTCGCGAACCAGCTTTAAACAGTCAGTTCTCATTCCCACCGATCACACCCGGAATAAGTGTCGATGCATCATCGATTATGAAAATGAACCATAGTCAAAGTCTCAAGCGCATTCGTATAATAAACCTGCATAAGGCTCCAATTTCGACGGGCAACAATGAAGCATGAAGTCTCGACAACAAAATGATTATTTAAACATAAACCATTCTAACAAAATTCCAAAAGAAGAAAAAATACAGGGAAATTATATTATATTCCTAAAAAAAAGATTAACAATTTTTATGGTTTTTATTATTAGTTTTGGTTATAAAAAAAATATAGGAAGGAAACTAATGAGAAGAAGAAATTAGTATTCTAGTCAGAAGGGGGGTGCAGGCTGAGATCTAGGAGTTTGCGTAATAAGAGGCCCAATCAGCTTGAATCCGCAAGCTTTTTTTTTTATAAGGGGAATAAGTTTATGCCAAAAAAACCTATGGGCCTAAGGGGGAAGTACTGCTTGGTCCGGTCCAGTACCTGACCTGCTAACCACAAGTCCACTAGATTTTTTCCCAGCATGTTAATATTTGATTAATTATTAACTAATTAACAAAACAAAAAAAACTAATAATAAAAAAAGCAAGGAGTGTGTGAACAATTAGGGTTCACTTGTTCTGACCCTTCACCTTTCATGAACTGAAAAAGTTTCTCATTTTTCCCCAAATGCGAAGGGAACAGTCTCTCTCTCTCACCATCTCCTCCGATCAAACCTTCACCACTGTCAGCCTTATCATTCACCATCATCAACTTCATCCAGCTCTCTTCTCCTTGCTCGCGGCCGAACTCATCCTTTCTCAGCTCTCTCAAAACGGACCACTTCATCGGATAACCAATTCTGACGCGATTCTCCACTTCATCATCTCTGATTGCAAACCTCACCGCCGTGGAATAGACTCTCCATTTTTGTCTATGAATTCTATATTTACGATTCCACACGAATTCTTTGTTGTTGTTGTCAACTCCAATTCTATTTGCGATAAGGATGCGTGTGATGATGCGAAGACGGTGAACCTAGGAGCAATGAAGGTGATGATGAACGTTGGGGACACAGAGAGAATCCGTAGAGGATGATTTTCAGAATGGAGGTGGCGATGATGATTGAGGATGCACAGAGGTTGAAGAAGATTGAAGATTATGCTCTCTTTCTGTTATGTTTCTTATGCAGGTTACTGAGAAGTTGTTGAGAGGTGATGAAGGTTGAAGATCAAAGATTGCAGATAATTTGAAAGGTGAGTCTTGTAATTTCTGTTGTGAATGAATCTTCTTTTCTTCCAACTCTGTTTCCACCTTCTCTTATGCCCATCTCCCTTAATTCTGTTGGAACACTGTTATCCCCGTAGGAATTCTATTATCGGCTTTTTTGTTGTTGGTGCAGGGTAGTTATTGAAGATGAGGATGTTGGAGGTGTCGATGCAACGGGGTTTTTACAGGTTTCGTGGATGTCTGAAGCAGAGGGCAATTCTCAAGGGAAAGAAAGGCTCTGAGATGAAGATTGCATGAATTGGAGGTGAAGTTGAATGAAGAATGAAGATTCTTCAGAAGGATATTGAACAAATGATGATTGAGGGAGAGTAGAGAGGTCAGTTTTTCTGGTTTATGAATCGTGTTCTCCCCTCTTTTCTCTTAAACAATGATCCTGTTATATAGATTTTCTCTTGAGGCAGTTATGGGATTGAAACTGTATGTTAGTTAGGAAATTTGTTAGGAGTTAGTTAGAGATTGGTTAGGTAGTTAGGAAGTTAGAAATTCTGTTTTTTCGGTTGTGATTAGTTACAGTTAAGAGCCAACTATGGCTAAATCTGAAATTAAGTTAGTCAGAGGGCTATAGACAGTTACAGGTTGTTAGGATCTTTTTTTTAGAAACCTCCACTTTTTGTTAACAACTTTTAGTAGTTATGATTTTGTTAAAAGTTGGTTAGCAATTTTGTTAGAGGTTAGAGAGAACTAACTAGGCCCTGGCGGTTATGATTTTGTTTAGTTGTTTTCTGTTATATGATTCCCTTAGAGATTTGGTTAGGGAGCTTTATCAGCTCTGTTAGTTCCTTTTTTAGAATAGTTAGTTAAGACTTGGTTTGGAGTTAGTTATGTATAGGGTTCAGAAGTTAGTAAATGTTGTTAGTTAATTGGTTATGTTGTGGGGATGTTAGAAATCTGTTAGTTGTAGAATTCTGTTAGGATATTCTGTTGTTGGTTAGAGATTGTTTGGGTGAAGGTTAGTTGGGAATAGGTTAGGGGTGAGGGTTAGTTTTGTTTTCTGGTTTTTTGTTAGGGAATAGACAGTAAGACTTAAATATGAACATTTCTGTTATAAACATGAGCTGGATTTATGATATTTGCTTCTGGTTTTATTAATGCAGGCTGCATGTTTGGATAATCGATATAGGGCTGAACTATTGTGCAAACCCTTTCTTAATGCACATGGTCGGTCTGTTGTATGTTTTAACAGCAGGGCATTTCTTTTGGCATAGTCATGGACTAAATATACAATCTCAAGCGGTATGTATGTTTAGATGTAGAATGAGCTGGAAACTTCATTAGTATGATCTTGAAGCTTGCACTAGTTCTGCCTTTGGTCTGTATTGAATTATCCCCTATTTGAATTGAAACTTTGCACACCATCTTGAAATTGTTAGCACATTCACTTTGTTGACTGAGTAAATGCACCGGTTTATTAGACAGATCATGTAAATTGTTAAGCATAAGCCCACTTTGCAGGGCTAATAGCCAGCAAGGGCATGGTCACTTTGAGGTTAGCATGACTATATTAGTAGTTTCCTCTGCTTTTGATGCAAGATCTATATGATACACACCGAGGCTGGTATAAGGGATAGGTGTTTTGTTAATGACTTGCAAGGATATATGTGTGGCCTCTTTAATTTTCTGAATGAGTTGACTGTTTTTCTTGTGATTCTTCTATTATGGATTTGGTTCTGACTTTAAAATGCTACAGATTCAGATATGGGGCAAGGTAAGTTGGTCTTGACCGTATGTTTGTGACTAATGGTGTAGCAGCAGGGCACAATCGTCGAAGGCTGAAGACACGTCAACATTGATTAATTCCAGACTGGGTCATAATTAAAGAGGCTGATGGTTATAGCATTACAGGTTTAGAGGATTAGGCTTATGACTATGTTTCCCTATAAAATATTATGAATGATTTGTAATATATTTTGGAAATTGAGTGTTCTTGAAAGGATTTGGGTGAATATTGACTTGAAGTTTAAGTTTTTGGACTTGTAATGGTGAATGGATATGATGTGTATTTTGGATGAGCCAAATTGGTAGTTTTCTTTGTAACTTTATAATGGCATGAGTTTTGTAATGGAATGAAATTGAAATGGAATTGATTGGATAATATTTGTACGAAGTTTGAATACTATTGAATGAACTATTTCGAAAACTTCCATGTGAATGAACCTTGTATGGACAAAATGGTGACATATGGATCTTGAGCCAAAAAAAAACATGCCTTGAACACTTGAATTCGCACTTGGACTTATGAAATAAGGTTGAACAATGATGAATGATACTTGAATGGTCGTCATGAGATAAGCCTCAACTTTCTCCTTTTGTAATTAAAACTTTTCTGCCATTGTTCCTTGTTTAGATCAACTTCTTGACATCCTGAACACATATGCTCTTGAAACTTAATTTTGATATACTGAGTAAACAACGATGGACTCCTAATCCAATTTAATTCCCCCAATCTAACTCAAATTTGCGTGTCAAGCAAAAAGCGTTAGAAAGAATACTGTCTTGAATTAGTAAAAAAAAAGGATATCCAATTGATATTACCAGATAAACCAAAATCTTGACCAAAGGATGACCACCACTTGATTACAATTAAGAGAACGCCTTAAATGAAAACCTAATCAGATCAGAACACCAAGGATTAGAAACCCTAATTCACACTTGCATCACCTACCCCTAAAATATTGCATCTTAAGGCAAAGTTGATAGGAAAAACACCCTTGAATCCTGATATGCAAATCCCTAATTGATGAAATAAGGAATAGACTATTCCACCGTATCAATGCATAATCAACCTCTAGGAGCTTCAACAACGAATGTACCTTTGGATTCTGAAAGATAATCCTAATAAGATCTCAATGGCATCAATACTCTTGACGAAACCTTTATCCCATAAAATAGGAGCAGATAATTCACACAAATGTTTATGCTAAAGTTCACACTTTTTAGGATAGAATCAAATACTTGTCACTTAAGAGAAAGCTTCAGATGAAAGTCCAGTCTTGGTAAGAAAATCCAAGAAGTGGTGACAGAACTTGTAACACTAGTAACAGATGGAGGTCCTTAATTCTGAAGGATGGAGACTCCAGATAGCTATAAGTTGCAACCCTAAACCATAATCCTTGGAGAAGAACTCGACTAGAACACAATTGTCAAAAACCTGGCTTCGATCGCACATAGGAAAATAAACTCTGATAGCCTCGTGTCTTGATGTAGAAAGAAATTCTCAACGACCCAAGTCACAACCCTAATTCCACTGCTCGTTGCCTGAATAAGAAATCAGCCTTTATCGGACACGAACGCCTTAACCATTGCGAAACCCTAATATCGCACAACCACTGAACTTTGATCCTTAAGCGCTTTATTGAATGAAAATGTATGTTAATGACCTAATGGAATATATACAGATGAAAGAAAGAGTTTAAGCCAGATAGAAGAAATTAGGAGGGCAAATTTTGGGGTGCAACAGCTGCCCCTATTTAATTGCCTTCAACCTGAAGGTGAGATTGGCGTCAGCCTTTCGAACTTTCAGGGTGGAAGAAGATTAAATACTAAAAGAACCCAAAAATTTGCGCTCCGAAGCCATTCAGGTGTACATTATATTTTTGGTTTTCTGTATTTTCTATTTTTTCTTTTTTAGGTAAAAGGGGTTATCGGAGTTAGATGTATGTTTAACCAGAGTTTGACACACAAAAGAATAACTTGGTTATCGAGGAATACTTGTTGGGATTTAGTAACAAACACCTGTAAGAAAGATATCAAAAGGTATATGCCTGAAGTCAGTAGCAGACATACAAAAAAAAGGTATCAAAGATACATATCTGGGGTCGGTAGCGGATACGAAAGAGACAAACCGAAGAAAGCTTCTTACAAGGATATCACAGACACATGTCTGGGGTTGGTAGCAGACATATGAAACAGGTATAAAAAATACATATCTGTGGTATGTATCGGATACGCACGAAAGAGACATCAAAGATATCAAGAACACATGTCTGGGGTTGGTAGCAGACATATGAAAAAGGTATCAAAAATACATATCCGCGATTGGTATCGGATACGCACGAAAGAGACAGACCGAAGAAAGCTTTTACAAAGATATCAAGAACACATGTCTGGGGTTGGTAGCAGACATATGAAACAGGTATCAAAAATACATATTCGTGGTCAGTATCGGATACGCACGAAAGAGATAGAAAAGATACATATCCGGGGTTGGTAGCGGATACGCACGAAAGAGACATCAAAGATATCAAGAACACGTGTTTGGGGTTGGTAGCAGACATATGAAAAAGGTATCAAAAATACATATCCGCCGTTAGTATCGAATACGTAAGAAAGAGACAGACCGAAGAAAGCTCTTACAAAGATATCAAGAACACATGTCTGGGGTTGGTAGCAGACATATGAAACAGGTATCAAAAATACATATTCGTGGTCGATATCGGATACGTAAGAAAGAGATGAACCAAAGAAAGCTCTTACAAAAACATCAAGAACATATGCCTGGGGTTGGTAGCAGACATATGAAACAGGTATACAAAATACATATCCGTGGTCGGTATCAGATACGTAAGAAAGAGACAGACCGAAGAAAGCTCTTACAAAGATATCAAGAACACATGTCTGGGATTGGTAGCAGACATATGAAACAGGCATCAAAAATACATATCCATGGTCGGTATCGGATACGTAAGAAAGAGACAAACTGAAGAAAGCTCTTACAATGATATCAAGAACACATGTATGGGATTGGTAGCAGACATATAATAAGGAAAGAGGCCAGAGGAAAGGACTCTAACCAAGGATATCAAGAAAATATGTCTGGAGGAAAGGACATATATAAGGAAAGAGGCTAGGGGAAAGGACTCTAACCAAGGATATCAGGAATATACGTCCGGAGGAAAGTACATATAAGGAAAGAGGCCGGAGGAAAGGAATCTAAACGAGGATATCAAGAAAATATGTCAGGAGAAAAGGACATATATAAGGAAAGAGGCCGGAGGAAAGGACTCTAACAAAGGATATCAGGAATATACGTCCGGAGGAAAGGACATATAAGGAAAGAGGCCGGAGGAAAGGACTCTAACCGAGGATATCAGGAATATACGTCCGGAGGAAAGGGCGTATAACCAAGGATATCGAAAAAAATAAGTTGAGCTTTAAGAGTTGCAAATATGAAAGAACTACAAAATCCATCAGGCCAAAGGCGGGGTGTAATTCTTCAAGAGTGACAATTATCTGAATTACCACACACCAAGTATGGATACTCAAATACTTGATAAGCAAGAAAGTCTATACATCGACTCTTACTCGCACTCTAACGGCAAAGATAAACATGGGCAAAGTAACCAAAGGCTTGCAAGGGCAAGAGAAAACCACAACTTACTGGGGCAATGGGAATCATCAAAGACCCGACTGGTGGTAAGTCAAACAGACTCTGCTGGGGAAACAAAATAGAATCACCCTAGGATTTTTGTGGAGATAGTTCAAATCTGAATGCATAACAGTCTGGTTACTGTAAGTAAACATAATTGGCTTATACTCGTGCATTTTTGAAATTTTTTTTATTACGTAATGCCCCATATAATGGGAATGCTACGCGTTTTGGTAGATGCAATGTAATGAAGCATGTTTAGCAATGCATTAGGAAAACACATCAATAATCGGCTGCCGAGAATACAATGAACTTCCAAATGATTATTCTTGCACATCTGCTCTTCTGTAAAGTAAAGGCAATTTGTACTTTGTTGTACCCCAAAATTTTCCCTCCCATTTCCTCAACATTTTCTCATCACAAGACCCTTGGAGCTCAAGATCCAATTAGGGTTTCCTCTGCTCAAGACTTCTCCTTGCACTGTTGACCCAAATTAGGGTTTGTGTTTGCACAAAGATATTTTGACCTAAAATGCCTAAGATTACTTTCATGCTTCATGTTGGACTCCCAAGTTTATCCATACCAAGTTTCAAGTCTTGATTCCAAATTTTGCCCAGTCAATTGGACAGTTGACCTAGAAATCAGCTGTATTGGGAAAAAGTCAATTGTGGCCAATTGACAGTCAAATCTCATGAAAATTGACCCACATCAACATTATGAACTCACATGGACCATTTGATCAAGTTTGGACCACAATTCCACAAGAAATTTGATCAGATCACCAAAAGGGCAAAATGGTCATTTTTAGGGTTTTGACTGCACAAAGGCAATTTTTGACTGTTTGACCTAGCCAATGGAAAACCAAGCTCACATATGGACTCAAGGACCCCATGGAATTGTCTTGACATACTCAACAAGTTCAAAAGATCCCAAATACACAAGATTGACAGTTGAATTTCCCAGTCAATTGATCAATTTTGACTGTATACTGAAAAGTCAAACTTTGACTTTTTGGTCAAAATCAAGTGTCAAGATTCATTTTTCATCAAAACATGCCAAATCATGAAACTTGTTCATCAAGAAATCAAGAATTGCAAATTAGGGTTTGAAATGAAGATTTTTCATAACTTAGAATTTTTCTAAGTTATGAAAAACCCTAATTTTTTCCTAACTTTGTCCCACTTTCTCACCAAGATTCATTTGGATTCAAGAAAAAGTCAAAACATGAAAGTTGTAGCCTATTTCAAAATCTACAACTTTGATTCACAAAGTTTTCCCAAAAGAAGCTTGTAGCTCAAGTTACAATTTTTGGAACAAGGGTACCAAACCATTCTTAACTTAGAGAAAATTTGACCTATTTTAGGTAGGATTTTTGCCTAACTTCAAGACCATTTTTCACATACTTCCACTTGGAATTTCAATTTGTATTTCAAAGATGGATTGTAGTACACATTCCAAGATTTCCAAAATGTCCAAGAACTCATCAAACAACCTCATGGTTAGGGAGAATCAAATTTGGCAAGTTGGGAAAAACTCACTTTTGATTTGGCCAAGTTACATGTTCATACATCTAGGCCATTTTGAAATCAGCTTGCACAACTTGATTACAGGTTATATGTCCCTTTAGCACTCATAAATTTAATGCAAACTCATTGTCCCAAGACCATATTTTATGTGTTCAAGCATTACATAAAGGTTTAGTCCCAAAATAGAAAAAGCATAATGTCCATTTTTGCAAAAGTAAGCTTTATGTCAATTAGCAATCCAAGCAAGTACAGGGCAAATCTCTTTGGCACAAGTTTATGAGCTAATTACACTGATCAAGACTAAGTGGTGCAGCACATTAGGGGGGCCTCCATCAGTCTAAAACTCAACTTGAACATTTGTTGCTTAAAGTTGAAGAAAGCTAGCATAACATAACACAACTCTCATCTCAGCTAACACAGGCTTAAGCAAACTTATCAAACATATTCTAAACATCCATTCTAAGCTAGAACACGAGCCAACCATCTCCAACACCCTCTCATTCACAGAATCACCCTCAAACTGCCCAAACAGGGTACCTGCTGCAGATTGAGTTCTATAGCTCAATCCTTTCATGCATTCTTGCTAAAAACACTTCAAACACATCCCACAACATCCCTTGGAGCTATTCCAAACCTCAAACACGACCTGTAACACTCCCAACCAACATCACCATTTTCATTTTTCTGTTTTGCAGGTGGAGTTCTATAACTCGATTCAGCTAGTTTCAAAGCAAAGTAAAACTTGGAATAGTATCCCTGGACATCAAGGAAGCTGTACCAATCATCACCTTGCATTGAAGACACCTCCATCACCAGATACAACTCCAACTGAACAGGTAAGTTCATGAACTCCTATCTCTCCATCCAGGCATTGTTAGCTTTAGGTTTGTGAAGAAAATGTGTCACATTCATAGCCCTGAACATGCCCATGTAATTAGTTTTCATTTATATTATGTGTGCTGTGAGAATTTAATGTCTGAACATGGAACAAAAACTAGGTCAGGAATTGGGGGAGAAGAAATTCTCTCTCATCTTAGAGAGTTAAGTCAAGTTCTTTATATGTCTGGATTCGTCTTTTAATGCTCTACATTTTTCATGTTATGAGTTTTGCTTGAAATTCCAGGAATTGGGAGATAGAAAACGCGCGTGGATGGTTATTCAAACATGTTCTGAGGTTGAAGATGAAGTCTTCTTGGGCTGGACCTGAGTTGACTTTCTTTTTGCACCCTTTTGTTACTTTTACACCCCCTAAGCCCATTATGCTTATTTTTATGATTTTTTTGATCTTTTCTTTTTTTGTTCTGACTTATTTATTTTTATAATAATATTAAAAATATAAAAAAATATTTTTCACACCATTTTTATATTTATTAGGCATTTATTTGTTTAGGTTAATATTTGTACATAAATAAATACTTACATACTTTTATTTAAAAAATACTAAAATAATGCAAACACATTTTATTTTCCATTTTTATTTCATTTTATCTTCTGAAAATATTTTATATAAAATATATTTTTTTTCACAAATATTAAATATATTATTTTGTATATATAATATATATTTAGTAAATAATACAAATACATACATATTTATTAGCATATTTAGAAAAAAAATACAAAATATACACATTTCATTTTTATTAATATTAAAAATACCTTTTTACAAATATACTTCATTTTTATTTTATTTTTGTACATAATTAATAAGTATTGTATATATTAAATAATTAATACCTTTTATTTAATAAGTTAGGGTTTTGCCCTAAATACATAAAAAATCCAAAAATTGATACTTTTTATTTTGTTTATTTGACATACATAAAAACACTTTTTTTTTTCATACATATAAAAACATTTTTTGCATCTTGCATATTTATTCTTATTTTATTTAATTATTGTACATTAATTAATTTGTATAATTCCCAATTTGATGTAATAGTCTAGGTTTAAATTCCTTGTCAAAATACCCCCATTTGAACATTTATACTCCCCTTCCCATATATTGTGTTGTAATAACTTAGGAACTTTATTTTTTCGCACTTTAATGCTTTCTAATTATGCCATGTTAGAATTAGGGTTTGTATGCGAATCAAAAACAACAAAAATAGTTTGACCTAATTTCAAGATAAACAAGCATGAAAATGGACAACACTAATCACACATGCACCCCTAGGGTATTCCACTTGTTGCCTTCAATAATGGGCCATATTGCATGTTAGGTCTCTTTGGGCAAAACAAAACAATTCAAAATGATCATAGTCCCTCGATGACGCTTTCGAAAGTTGCCTAAAAATGATCAAGTCCCTTAAAGGAAAAATTGTCCAAAGATACTTGGCACCATTGCAATTATGGTCTAAACGATGACCCGCGCCCGTCCCTTTCACATCCTAACACAAGATTGTCCACCAAATACAATGGTGGAACAAAATTGTTAAAAGGGTTAAAAACATGGGAGAAATCTTTGAGAAATTTAGGAGTAGACAACCTCTTAGTTACTTGAATCAAACTTGCAAAACAAAACACTTGCCTATTTTTAAACCACACCTCACAACACTTTCAAAACAACTTTCAAAAACAAACGAAAACCTTTTCAAAAGACATACATCTTTGTATACATCCCAACATGGATCATTACAAAGGTTGCCACCACATTGGCCTCTTTTAAAACATTTTTTCAAACCCACACACACAAAGCACCATTTCAAACAATTAAAAATTAAGGCAAGTTGATCTAAGAAAGTAACTAAGAGCCCATGGATAACCATAGATAGAAAGGGTGCTAATACCTTCCCTTTCTATAATCTACTCCCCGAACCCAAGAAAACATCTCAAAGGTTTTTGCTGTGCTTTTTAACCTTTCCTTAGGATAAAATAAAAAGTCGGTGGCGACTCTTGCTCAACCGAAACATTTGCGAAAACAAACGCAAAACCTCAAGTCAGTTCTCCCACCGTACCACAGAACTGGCGACTCTGCTGGGGAAATTTAAAAGTGGAGTAACCTTAGGGCTTAGATCACCCTCTTGCATGACTAATTGTTTGTCTTGATTGCTTTATATCTTGGCTCTCTTGTTTGGGTTTGCAATCCTACACCCGGATTTTGGGAAACATTCATAGATAGCAATACGTTGTGGAAACTGTGCGGGGTATACCGACACGGTCGAAGCAATAGCTATATTAGTGCGACATATTTGTGAGTACCGGTAACCCTTGAGTTCAATCAAGGAGAGTACGGGGCCGCTGAGTGATGTCACTAAGCACTAATGACCTAGAACCTTACTTGACCATCTTGGCCTTTTATTAGGGGTAATGAGATGACCGGCTTTGGTGCAGTCCGAAGTTGGTAGATACTCGATACTACACTCATTGAGGGTTGTTTTCTTGGAATATTTTGGTCGCTAGTTAAGTGGCTAAACCAAAACAATGAACAATGAAAACAATCCAATGATATTGAGCTCCTTAGAACCCGGTTACTATTTATAGGACAGGTTTTTAAGCCAACTACACTCAAGAGGATACTTACCTATGAAACCCCATGCAAGCCTGAAACTAGGGTTTGGTGTGATTTGCTTGTACATATGTTTGTGCATACATCATGAACATCATAAAGCATCATATGCATTTACTAACCACTTCAAGGGTTTAGATCTTCATCTTTGTTCTTGTTTTGTAGGTCATGGAAATTCCTCGCAGAAAAACCATCCAAGTCAACCTTGTGAGAATCTCTCCTCAACTCAAGGAGCTCACCTCAAGAATTTCGGAAAGCTCTTCCTTCAGTGAAAGACATGGTAGACTGCTCAGCTTAGTCAACACCAACATTGAAGAAGACATGATGAAAGTGCTATTCCAGTTCTTTGACCCTCTTCACCACTGTTTCACTTTCCCTGACTACCAGTTGGTACCCACTTTGGAGGAATTTTCTCAACTCTTGAGAATTCCTATCCTTAATCAACTACCTTTCAACGGTACGGAAAAGGAACCAAAGCCTGAAGATGTTGCTCGAGCATTACATCTACAGCCTTCTGACATCAAGGGGCATTGGGAAACTAGAAGCGGTGTCAAAGGCTTCTTAGCAAAATTCTTGTTTGAGAAGGCACAAGAGTGTTGGAATTCATTGGACCTACAAGCCTTTGAAGAGATTATGGCACTCCTTATCTATGGGTTGGTCTTGTTCCCAAATTCTGACCAATTGGTAGATGTCAACGCCGTCAAAATCTTCTTGTCCAGAAATCCAATACCAACATTGCTTGGGGACATTCTTCACTCATTTTACACACGAACAATGAGAAAGAGGGGTGTTCTCATGTGCTGTACTCCTCTCCTTGCAAGGTGGTTTATTTCGCACCTTCCACAATCTGTCTTGAAGAATGACCAAGGCTCAAGGTGATCCCAACGGTTGATGACTCTTACTCACTCTGATGTACATTGGTGTTCTCGGTCCAGAGAAAATGTCATCATCGTCGATCGTTGTGGAGAGTTTCCTAATGTTCCTTTACTTGGAATCAGAGGAGGTATCACCTACAACCCTTGCCTAGCTTTGAGGCAATTTGGATATGCACGAAGAGATGGCCCTCACGACATGTTGATTCCTGACCTAGTTTTTTACTTCGACAACGATGCGCAAGGACTTCGCCAAAGATTCATCAGAGCTTGGGGGAGGCCCAACAAGGTTGATAGCAAGACACTGGGACACAAGAACTCCATCCCTCTTGAGCCCTATCTAAAGTGGGTACGAGCCCGAGCCCAGAGTCTAATGATGCCTTATCCTCATGTTCTCCCTATGATTAAAGAGCCCGTCAAGGAAGGAGAGGTTCCCTACACCATCCTACATCCTGACATGCCTACATCGTGGGAGGAGATGTAGAAGAGTTGGATCCAACTCAAGGAGGAACGGAACACTTTTGAAGCCAGCTTATACGCCAGTGAGAAGAAGGTTTTAGAGCTCACCCGCCGACTCCATGAGCAAGAGGCCCTCAACACCTACATTGCGCCAAAGAGGATGCGCAACGTCTTTTTACCTTGAGAAGTTGATTTTGTAATATTTGGCCCATGGGGCCCTTATGTACTAACAAAATTCTTCTTATTAATATGACGTGCGTTCTTTTTGTCTACAACAATTGTGAATTTCCAAAACCCTTGAATGCATTGCATAGATAGCATCTCATGCATCATGTGCATAACAGGTACCCCTTTTTCTACAGGTTGCTTAATCATCTTCGCTGTTTATTTTGAACAGTCATCATGAATCCAGAATCATCCAGTGAGCAAGCAATCAAGGCCCTTCAGGCCCAAAGTGCCCAGTTTCAAGAAATGGTCATGAGCCTGGCCCAAGGTCAGCAAGAGTTGAAGGCTTTGCTCCTAAAGAAGAAGAAGAAGAAGAAGAGAACTGCGTTATTCAACACTGGACGCAGGTTTGGGAACACACTCCATAATGAGGCTGATCCAACTACTTCCTCTGCAGAGAAAGACAGTCCTCAAGGGGGAGGAGCTCCTAGTCCTGCAATCTCTGACAACGAGACGGATTACAATGACGAACAATACCCACCTGCTGCTGACAGATACAAGCAATTAGAGGACCGCTTGAGCGCCATGGAGATTCAGAATGTGCCAGGGCTGGATTTCGGAGATTTGGGGTTATCTTCGGGGGTGGTAATCCCACACAAGTTTAAAGCGCCTGCCTTTGCCAAATACGACGGGGCTTCCTGTCCAAAGCTGCATCTAAGGTCGTATGTAAGGAAGATCCAACCTTACACGGCAGACAAAAATCTCTGGATCCACTTTTTCCAAGATAGCCTTTCGGGGTCACAGCTTGAGTGGTTCTATCAACTAGATGGAACTAGTATCCGACATTGGGAAGATTTGGCGACCGCATTTTATAGACAATATCAATACAATTCTGACCTCGCTCCTACGCGTACCCAACTTCAGGGTATGTCTCTAGGAACGGGCGAAGGGTTCAAAGAATATGCACAAAAATGGAGAGATTTGGCTGGCAGGGTGCAGCCTCCATTGACTGATCGTGAGCTGGTTGATATGTTTCTAGGGACTTTGTCTGGTCCATTTTTCAATCATCTGGTTGGCAATTCCTCAGCTGGATTTACGGATGTGATTCTGACGGGTGAAAGGATAGAAGCCGGCATCAGGTCAAGAAAAATACAGAAAGCTGCCTCCGCAAGTACTGAGAAGAGGCCTTTCAAGAAGGAAGCAAGTGCCGTCTATGGTCCTAGAAGACAAGTCAAGCCAGAAAGCCGCCAAGCCGTCAATGCCCTGGTCATTTCAAAGCCTGTTGCTGCTCCTCAGCAGGACAATCAACAAAGGGGTGAAAGGCCCAAGAGGAAGTATACTCGGCTGAGTATGACCTTGTCACAAATCTTACCGCAACTGTTATCAACCAACTTGGTGACCATCAAAGAAGCTCCGAAGGCCGTAAATACTGCATCTCCTAAGTATAACCCAAATGCCCGTTGTGCTTATCATTCTGATAGCCTCGGGCATACTACTGATGATTGTTGGGCCCTGAGAAATAAAGTGCAAGACCTTATTGACGCGAAGGAAATTCAGTTTGAGGCGCCTGAGAGGCCAAATGTTGTAACTGCTCCTATGCCCCAGCATAGAGTAAATGCCGTCGAGGAAGATTTGTATGTTGTTTCGGTGAATGATGTTGCTACCCCTCTTTTGACTGTTAAGAGGAACTTACTACTAGCCGGTTTATTTCTGGGTTGTAGCAAGGGTTGCCTCCTATGTGCTGTTATCCCTACCGGTTGTCCGCTGCTGAAATCAGGCATCCAAAGCCTGATGGATAGCAAAGAAATTCTGTTTAAGAAAACTGTTGTTCCGTTTGTTTCCACTGAAGAAGTATCTATCGTCACAATTTTCAACAATCCTACCAAGGCTCCCCCGAGGAAGCCAGTCCAAATTCTGTCTGTTGCACCCATTACCATTACTGTTCCGGGGCCTCTCCCTTATGAGTCTGATAAGGCTGTCCCATGGCACTATGGGGCAGACGTGTATGTGCTTGGAGTGAAGCAGGAGTTCAACACCGGTACCAGTATCAGTAACATCATTGGTCCCGCCAAGATTACTCGCAGTGGCAGGCTCTTCTCGCCTGACATTGCACCGCCAGTTATCCGAAAACCTCTTATCATCACACCCGCAAGTGTGCATGTTCCAAATCAAGTTCCTGTGTATACTACTGCCGCCGAGTCCTCTGATTCTCGGGGCAAAGAAGTTGCTACCGATTTGCCTGCCCGGACGGAGGCACCAAAAAAGACTGCTGTTGAAGCCTCCCAACAAGAGATGGAGGAAATCCTTAAAATCATTAAAAAGAGTGACTTCAATGTCGTTGAATAGCTGGGGCATACCCCCTCCAAAATCTCTATGCTATCATTGCTGCTGTGCTCAGAGGCCCACGCAAAGGCCCTGATTTCATTTCTGAAAACGACCCATGTGCCGCAAGAGACCTCTGCAGATCAATTCACTGACTGTGTGGCTAATTTGACAGTTGACAATGGTTTGGGGTTCTCGGATGCTGACCTTACCGCCAAAGGGAAAAATCACAATGATGCCCTGCACGTCTCTATAGAGTGTAGGGGCACTACTCTCGCACACGTGTTGGTGGATACCGGTTCATCCCTGAATGTTTTGCCCAAGAAGGCCTTAGATCGGTTGGACTGTGAGGGCCTAGAATTGAAACCTAGTAACATCATTGTTAGAGCCTTCGACGGTTCTAAGAGGATGGTGCACGGTGAGGTAGACATTCCTATCCGTGTGGGTTCCCAAGTCTTCGACTCAACGTTCTACGTGATGGATATTCGTCCATCTTATTCCTGCTTGTTAGGTCGACCCTGGATTCACAAGGCTGGGGCAGTAACATCCACTCTACACCAGAAGCTCAAATACCCTGTCAAAGGGAAAATTGTTACTGTGCAGGTGAGGAGGAATACATGGTTAGTCACTTGAATTCATTCCGGTATATCGAGATGGACGGGGAGTTTATTGAAACCCCCTTTCAGCATTTTGAGGAGGTACCTCCAACGTTGGCGTAGGCTGAGACAGTGGTTGAAGAAGACTTTCCTCTGAAGATGGCTTCCTTGAAGGATGCTCGGGCTGTAATCGAGAAAGGCAAATGCACAAACTGGGGTCAGCTTCCTGACTTCACTCAAAAGACCGACAAGTTTGGGCTGGGCTTCACTGCAGAGGCTCAGAGAGTTGTTCGCAAGGAAAGGATCAGAAAGGCTCTGGTGTTTATCACCAACCCAAGGGTGAATGCTATCGAGGAGGACGCAGAGGAAGCAGAGTTTGACAGTTGGATCTATCCAACAACCAACAACGGACCAAGCAACTGGACGGCAAAGGATTTTACACCTATTACATTTGTCACGCAGTAATTAACTCTTTTGATTTTCAATTTGTAACAAACAATATGTTGAAACTTTTATTGGCTCGGTGTCCTACCCGGGGCACCGTAGCTCCATTTGTGAGGGCTTTTTGTATGACATTTCCATATATCATTAATCAAAACATTGGACGTTTGTTGCATTTCAAATCTTGTGCTCTTTTTCTTTCTGTGTTATATATTGCAAAACAGCTATATTTACACACACTCACTTATACAGGTTTCAATCCACTCTGGATCTCACTGGTAACGGCTCTGCTACCACCAGTTATGACTTCGAGAATCCGATCAACTTGGCTGAAGACAAAGGTGAAGATGATTGCGAAGTTCCTGGTGAACTCGCAAGACTGCTACTCCAGGAAGAGAGGGCCATTCAGCCGCATGAAGAGCCCGTGGAAACAGTGAACCTGGGTACTGAGACAAATAGAAAAGAAGTCAAGATTGGTGCCAATCTAGAGCTCAGCGTGAAGCAACGATTGATCCAGATGCTGCATGATTACATGGAGATCTTTTCTTGGTATTATGAAGACATGCCTGGTTTGGATGCCGACATTGTGGTTCATCACCTGCCTACCAAGGAAGACTGCCCTCCGGTAAAGCAAAAGGTCCGCCGTATGCGTCCAGAGATGTCCGAAAAGATCAAAGTCGAGGTTATGAAGCAATTCTATGCCGGGTTTCTAGCAGTAACCTCTTACCCTCAGTGGGTTGCCAACGTGGTGCCAGTGCCAAAGAAGGACGGTAAGGTCAGAATGTGTGTCGATTACAGGGATCTGAACAGGGCAAGCCCCAAGGATGACTTCCCCCTACCTCACATCGACGTTCTTGTTGACAATACTGCTCAACACAAGGTGTTCTCCTTCATGGATGGTTTTTCAGGGTATAATCAGATCAAGATGGCTCCAGAAGATATGGAAAAGACTACCTTTATGACTCAGTGGGGCATCTTCTGCTACAAGGTCATGCCATTCGGGTTGAAAAATGTTGGGGTAACCTACCAACGTGCCATGGTTGCTTTATTTCATGATATGATCCATCATGAGATTGAGGTATATGTTGATGACATGATTGCAAGGTCTCAAACTGAGGAGGAACACCTTGACCATCTGCGGAAACTGTTTGACCGATTGAAGTTATACAAGCTGAGGTTGAATCCCAACAAATGCACCTTTGGGGTGAGGTCCGGAAAATTGCTAGGTTTCATTGTAAGCGATAAAGGTATTCAGGTGGACCCTGCCAAGGTTAAAGCCATACAAGAGATGCCGACTCCCAAGACAGAGAAAGAAGTCCGAGGCTTTCTGGGACGACTAAATTACATTGCCCGATTCATCTCACATCTAACTGCTACTTGTGAGCCAATCTTCAAATTACTGAAGAAAGATCAAGTAGTACGTTGGAACGATGAATGTCAGGCCGCTTTTGAAAAGATAAAGGAGTATCTCCAAGAGCCACCCATTCTTATGCCACCAGTGGAAGGGAGACCTCTAATACTATACTTGACAGTACTTGACAACTCAATGGGGTGTGTGCTGGGGTAGCATGACGAGTCTGGCCGAAAAGAGCACGCTATTTATTACCTGAGCAAAAAGTTTACCGACTGTGAGTCTCGGTACTCACTGCTCGAGAAAACTTAGTGCGCTCTGGTATGGGCTGCTCGCCGGCTGAGACAGTATATGTTGACTCACACTACTCTGTTTATTTCAAAGATGGATCCCATCAAGTACATATTCGAAAAGCCTGCTCTGTCTGGAAGAATAGCAAGATGGCAAATGATCTTGACAGAATATGATATCCAGTACACAACTCAAAAAGCAATCAAAGGAAGTGTATTGGCAGATCATTTGGCACACCAACCTGTGGACGATTACCAATCATTGAATTTTGAATTTCCGGACGAAGATATCATGGTAGTAACTGATTGTGAAGTACCTGGATCGGATGAAGGACCTGAGGAAGGATCCCGATGGTCTATGCATTTCGACGGAGCCTCAAACGCTTTGGGTAACGGTATCGGTGCTGTAATCATATCCCCCAAAGGAACTCATACTCCACTCACTGCCCGGCTGTGTTTCAACTGCACCAACAATATGGCAGAATATGAGGCATGTATCATGGGTCTTCAAGCTGCAATCGACTTAAGGATCAAGTTTCTGAGTGTCTTCGGAGATTCCGCTCTCGTGATCAATCAGATCAAAGGCGAGTGGGATACGAAACACCCAAATCTTATTCCTTACAAGGAGTATGTGTTGACATTGCTTCCCCACTTTGAAGAGATAACTTTTGAACACTTCCCAAGAGAGGAGAATCAGTTAGCAAACGCACTAGCTACGATGTCTTCAATGTTCCAAGTCAAATGGGACAACGAGGCTCCCCGGATCATTATCTGGAAGTTGGACGAACCTGCATACTGCTACGATCTTGAGGTTGAAAAGGTGACTGAAAAACCCTGGTATCATGAGGTGAAGAGATACTTGGAAGCTCAGGAATACCCTGAAGGTGCATCTGTCAACGACAAGAAGTTCATGAGAAGGTTTGCGGCAAAATTCTTCCTCAGCAACGACATTCTCTACAAACGGAATCATGATTCAACTCTACTGCATTGCGTGGATAAGGCTGAAGCAGAGAAGATCATGATAGAACTGCATGAAGGTACATTCGGAACATATTCCAGTGGACATACCATGGCAAAGAAAATCCTTCGGGCAGGATATTTCTGGTCCACAATGGAAGCCGAATGTTACCAACATTCTCGAACTTGTCATAAATGCCAGATCTATGCTGATAAGGTGCACATCGCTCTGGTTCCTCTGAACGTCCTGACGGAACCTTGGCCTTTTGCAATGTGCGGCATCGATATGATCGGTGAGATCCAACCAACGGCGTCCAACGGGCATCGTTTCATCCTAGTAGCGATTGATTACTTCACGAAGTGGGTTGAGGCAGCTTCCTACGCCACGGTAACCAAGAGCGTCGTGGCACGTTTCATTTGGCATAACTTGATCTGTCGGTATGGCGTCCCAGAAAGAATCATTACGGAAAATGGTACCAATCTTAACAACAAGATGATCACTGAGCTCTGCGAGCAATTTAAGATACAGCACCACAACTCTTCTCCTTACCGGCCGAAGATGAATGGGGCTGTAGAAGCAGCCAATAAGAATATCAAGAAAATTGTGCAGAAGATGACAGTGACCTATAAAGATTGGCACGAAATGTTACCGTTTGCTCTTCATGGGTACCGTACCTCAGCAAGGACGTCAACCGGGGCAACACCCTTTTCCTTGTTCTATGGCATGGAGGCAGTCTTGCCAATTGAAGTCCAGATACCCTCTCTCCGGATAATGAAGGATGCAGACTTGAACGAAGATGACTGGATCCAGACTCGACTTGATCAATTAAACCTGATTGACGAAAAGAGACTCACCGCTATCTGTCATGGTCAGACGTACCAAAAACGGATGATCAGGGCATTTAACAAGAAAGTCAGACCACAAGAGTATCAAGTTGGGGACCTGGTAATCAAACGCATCATCCTTCCTCAAAGTGATCCCCAGGGCAAATGGACCCCTACATACGAAGGGCCATTTGTGGTTAAACATGTGTTCTCAGGAGGAGCCATGATTCTAACCACCATGGATGGCGGCGACCTTCCTCACCCCACCAATGCAGACATAGTAAAAAGATACTACGCATGAATAAAAGACCCGCTAGGTTGACATACCTAGGCAAAAATAAGGGCTTCCCGGCGAACCAAAAGGGTTCGGGCAAAAATAAGGGATGAAATGAAAAAAATCTGTACACCCGGCAAGTCGAAAACCTGAAAAGGTGGCTTGGGCAAAAATGGGTATCCCGGTGGACTGAAAACCCGAAAGGACGGTCCAGGCAAAAGTTAGGGATAAAGCGTAACACTATGTCTCATTGGATCACCTTGCATCCAGAATTCGGCATCAACTATCTGGCTCAGACTTCGGCATCGATCAATCAGCTTCATCTTCAACTAAGCAGCAAAGTGATGAGACGCTTGAAGACATAAAGGCGATAACAGAGTTGGAACCCAGTGGGAATATTGTGCACATAGCTATTTTGTTTCCTTTTCAAAATTGTATAAACTTTATGTTATTCGGCGGCGTTATCTTACTAGGACGTCGGCCTCTTGTACAAAAAACGCCTATTTTCAGGCAAACTTCAAAATCAATACAAATTCACTTTTTCAAACAAATTGCCAATTGTTTTGTTCCCTTTTCTGTTTTGTCTTGCGAAGAACGTCCAATGTTCATTTTTGATATATGCATTTGACATTGAAATGCTAATTCACAAGTACTTGCATACGAAACAAAAGACCAATTACAGGTGACATCAGAAATAGGGGCAATGTAGAGTTGTCCAGGCAGTCTAGTTGCTCTGTCCGCCAAGGTATCAAGGTAGATTTAACTGAAAAATGTGACCAAGTTATCTCAACTCCCCACAGAGTAAGACAAGATAGCAACGTTCCCCGGCGGAGTATAGGCATTCATCAGCAAGCATCCCCGGCAGTCTTGATCTAAGATTGTTCCCCGGTGGAATAAAGACACCCCAGTGGAACCATTTACCAGTACAGTCTGAAAAGTTTCCCCAGGAATTTGGAATCCATATCCCCAGCAGGCCTTGAAGCTTATCCCCAGTAGATTCTGGAAGCTTATCCCCTGCAGAGTACGGACGTCTCTCCCGAGTTTTATTCAAAGTTATTCCGCACAAGGGCTTATAACTGGGTTATCCTCAGCTAATTACCACGGAAGATCGTCCTCGGCGAAATTCTTTCAATCCCCTACGGAGTTCATCAAAGTTCCCCAACATAACTTATCAACGCAATCCCCAGCGGAGTTTATTTATTGTCATCCCCAGAGGAGTTTATCTTTGGTATCCCCAGCAGAGTTTATCATTGTTATCCCCAGCGGAGTCCATCATTGAAATCCTCAATGGAGCTCTCGTCAAAACTTCAGCAACGTATCTCTTCCCACAGTGTAATTCCACTCAGAGTAATCTCTCCAACAAGTTTATTCCCCAACGGAGTCATTTTCTCCTACCAGTGTATTCTTGCAACCATCCTCCCCAGCGGAAGCAAAGAGCTCTACTCTTCAACGTCAGCCCAGGATTTAATTCCCCGGCCGGTCGTCAAGGATTTATTTTCCTAAGACGAAAATACATTCATAAACACTTCATATTTCATACATCTTGCTTACCTACATGATAAAGTGCATACACCACTATCTCATTTTGAACGTCATAACATCATGCATGTCATACATCATGACATTGCATACAACTGATGTTTTGCCATTTCAGAAAAAAGACAACTACCTTCAACTGTCACAGCTTCCAGATTCGATTCCTATATCTAGCCAGGGCACATCTATGGGTGATCAGTTTCCAGACTCGATTCCTGTATCCAGCCAGGGCACGTCTGAAGAGTTTGAAGATTCGATTCCTGTATCCAGCCAGGGAATATCTATCAACTATCACAATTCCGGATTCGATTCCTGTATCTAGCCAGGGCACATCTGAAGAGTTCGAAGATTCGATTCCTGTATCCAGCCAGGGCATATCTGTTGACGACTATTTCCAGATCCGATTCCTGTATCCATCCAGGGCACATCTGAAGAGTTTTAAGATTCGATTCCTGTATCCAGCCAGGGCATATCTATCAACTGTCACATTTCCGGGCTCGATTCCTGTATCCAGCCAGGGCATATCTATGAGCAACCGATTGTAGACTCGATTCCTGTATCTAGCCAGGGCATGTCTGCATGAAGAGATTGAAGATCAACACCTGTAACAAGCCAGGAAAACATCTGTCTTTCTCAAAGAACACAAGTTCTCGCTAAGGAATCTCTTATGCGATCAACACTTCCAAATGGCATCTATAAGCCCATTCCCGACAAGGTTCTGTCACGCCTTCAGATGGCATCTATAAGCCCATCTCCCTATCCACCATCTCTCCAAATGGCATCTATAAGCCCATTCCCGACATCACATTGATGATACTCCAACATGCGAGTGCAAATTTTCGGGCACTCTAGTGTCCAATCTCCTTTTACCCTCGAGTCACGAAAGGCAAACTTGCCAATCTAACTCTTCAGGTTCAAGAAGATTGAACAGGGGCAACTGTTGTACCCCAAAATTTTCCCTCCCATTTCCTCAACATTTTCTCATCACAAGACCCTTGGAGCTCAAGATCCAATTAGGGTTTCCTCTGCTCAAGACTTCTCCTTGCACTGTTGACCCAAATTAGGGTTTGTGTTTGCACAAAGATATTTTGACCTAAAATGCCTAAGATGACTTTCATGCTTCATGTTGGACTCCCAAGTTTATCCATACCAAGTTTCAAGTCTTGATTCCAAATTTTGCCCAGTCAATTGGACAGTTGACCTAGAAATCAGCTATATTGGGAAAAAGTCAATTGTGGCCAATTGACAGTCAAATCTCATGAAAATTGACCCACATCAACATTATGAACTCACATGGACCATTTGATCAAGTTTGGACCATAATTCCACAAGAAATTTGATCAGATCACCAAAAGGGCAAAATGGTCATTTTTAGGGTTTTGACTGCACAAAGGCAATTTTTGAGTGTTTGACCTAGCCAATGGCAAACCAAGCTCACATATGGACTCAAGGACCCCATGGAATTGTCTTGACATACTCAACAAGTTCAAAAGATCCCAAATACACAAGATTGACAGTTGAATTTCCCAGTCAATTGATCAATTTTGACTGTATACTGAAAAGTCAAACTTTGACTTTTTGGTCAAAATCAAGTGTCAAGATTCATTTTTCATCAAAACATGCCAAATCATGAAACTTGTTCATCAAGAAATCAAGAATTGCAAATTAGGGTTTGAAATGCAGATTTTTCATAACTTAGAATTTTTCTAAGTTATGAAAAACCCTAATTTTTTCCTAACTTTGTCCCACTTTCTCACCAAGATTCATTTGGATTCAAGCAAAAGTCAAAACATGAAAGTTGTAGCCTATTGCAAAATCTACAACTTTGATTCACAAAGTTTTCCCAAAAGAAGCTTGTATCTCAAGTTACAATTTTTGGAACAAGGGTACCAAACCATTCTTAACTTAGAGAAAATTTGACCTATTTTAGGCAGGATTTTTTCCTAACTTCAAGACCATTTTTCACATACTTCCACTTGGAATTTCAATTTGTATTTCAAAGATGGATTGTAGTAAACATTCCAAGCTTTCCAAAATGTCCAAGAACTCATCAAACAACCTCATGGTTAGGGAGAATCGAATTTGGCAAGTTGGGAAAAACTCACTTTTGATTTGGCCAAGTTACATGTTCATACATCTAGGCCATTTTGAAATCAGCTTGCACAACTTGATTACAGGTCCTATGTCCCTTTTGCACTCATAAATTTAATGCAAACTCATTGTGCCAAGACCATATTTTATGTGTTCAAGCATTACATAAAGGTTTAGTCCCAAAATAGAAAAAGCATAATGTCCATTTTTGCAAAAGTAAGCTTTATGTCAATTAGCAATCCAAGCAAGTACAGGGCAAATCTCTTTGGCACAAGTTTATGAGCTAATTACACTGATCAAGACTAAGTGGTGCAACACATTAGGGGGGCCTCCATCAGTCTAAAACTCAACTTGAACATTTGTTGCTTAAAGTTGAAGAAAGCTAGCATAACATAACACAACTCTCATCTCAGCTAACACAGGCTTAAGCAAACTTATCAAACATATTCTAAACATCCATTCTGAGCTAGAACACGAGCCAACCATCTTCAACACCCTCTCATTCATAAAATCACCCTCAAACTGCCCAAACAGGGTACCTGCTGCAGATTGAGTTCTATAGCTCAATCCTTTCATGCATTCTTGCTAAAAACACTTCAAACACATCCCACAACATCCCTTGAAGCTATTCCAAACCTCAAACACGACCTGTAACACTCCCAACCAACATCACCATTTTCATTTTTCTGTTTTGCAGGTGGAGTTCTATAACTCGATTCAGCTAGTTTCAAAGCAAAGTAAAACTTGGAATAGCATCCCTGGACATCAAGGAAGCTGTAACAATCATCACCTTGCATTGAAGACACCTCCATCACCAGATACAACTCCAACTGAACAGGTAAGTTCATGAACTCGTATCTCTCCATCCAGGCATTGTTAGCTTTAGGTTTGTGAAGAAAATGTGTCACATTCATAGCCCTGAACATGCCCATGTAATTAGTTTTCATTTATATTATGTGTGCTGTGAGAATTTAATGTCTGAACATGGAACAAAAACTAGGTCAGGAATTGGGGGAGAAGAAATTATCTCTCATCTTAGAGAGTTAAGTCAAGTTCTTTATATGTCTGGATTCGTCTTTTAATGCTCTACATTTTTCATGTTGTGAGTTTTGCTTGAAAGTCCAGGAATTGGGAGATAGAAAACGCGCGTGGATGGTTATTCAAACATGTTCTGAGGTTGAAGATGAAGTCTTCTTGGGCTGGGCCTGAGTTGACTTTCTTTTTGCACCATTTTGTTACTTTTACACCCCCTAAGCCCATTATGCTTATTTTTATGATTTTTTTGATCTTTTCTTTTTTTGTTCTGACTTATTTATTTTTATAATAATATTAAAAATATAAAAAATATTTTTCACACCATTTTTATATTTATTAGGCATTTATTTGTTTAGATTAATATTTGTACATAAATAAATACTTACATACTTTTATTTAAAAAATACTAAAATAATGCAAACACATTTTATTTTCCATTTTTATTTCATTTTATCTTCTGAAAATATTTTATATAAAATATACTTTTTTTCACAAATATTAAATATATTATTTTGCATATATAATATATATTTAGTAAATAATACAAATACATACATATTTATTAGCATATTTAGAAAAAAATACAAAATATACACATTTCATTTTTATTAATATTAAAAATACCTTTTTACAAATATACTTCATTTTTATTTTATTTTTGTACATAATTAATAAGTATTGTATATATTAAATAATTAATACCTTTTATTTAATAAATTAGGGTTTTGCCCTAAATACATAAAAAATCCAAAAATTGATACTTTTTATTTTGTTTATTTGACATACATAAAAACACTTTTTTTTTCATACATATAAAAACATTTTTTGCATCTTGCATATTTATTCTTATTTTATTTAATTATTGTACATTAATTAATTTGTATAATTCCCAATTTGATGTAATAGTCTAGGTTTAAATTCCTTGTCAAAATACCCCCATTTGAACATTTGTACCCCCCTTCCCATATATTGTGTTGTAATAACTTAGGAACTTTATTTTTTCGCACTTTAATGCTTTCTAATTATGCCATGTTAGAATTAGGGTTTGTATGCGAATCAAAAACAACAAAAATAGTTTGACCTAATTTCAAGATAAACAAGCATGAAAATGGACAACACTAATCACACTTGCACCCCTAGGGTATTCCACTTGTTGCCTTCAATAATGGGCCATATTGCATGTTAGGTCTCTTTGGGCAAAACAAAACAATTCAAAATGATCATAGTCCCTCGATGACGCTTTCGAAAGTTGCCTAAAAATGATCAAGTCCCTTAAAGGAAAAATTGCCCAAAGATACTTGGCACCATTGCAATTATGGTCTAAACGATGACCCGCGCCCATCCCTTTCACATCCTAACACAAGATTGTCCACCAAATACAATGGTGGAACAAAATTGTTAAAAGGGTTAAAAACATGGGAGAAATCTTTGAGAAATTTAGGAGTAGACAACCTCTTAGTTACTTGAATCAAACTTGCAAAACAAAACACTTGCCTATTTTTAAACCACACCTCACAACACTTTCAAAACAACTTTCAAAAACAAACGAAAACCTTTTCAAAAGACATACATCTTTGTATACATCCCAACATGGATCATTACAAAGGTTGCCACCACATTGGCCTCTTTTAAAACATTTTTTCAAACCCACACACACAAAGCACCATTTCAAACAATTGAAAATTAAGGCAAGTTGATCTAAGCAAGTAACTAAGAGCCCATGGATAACCATGGATAGAAAGGGTGCTAATACCTTCCCTTTCTATAATCTACTCCCCGAACCCAAGAAAACATCTCAAAGGTTTTTGCTGTGCTTTTTAACCTTTCCTTAGGATAAAATAAAAAGTCGGTGGCGACTCTTGCTCAACCGAAACATTTGCGAAAACAAACGCAAAACCTCAAGTCAGTTCTCCCACCGTACCACATACTTCAATGGGGAACCGAGATTTGGAACCACCAACCTCTAAAGATCGATATCACTGGGGAAGTAACTTCCTGGGAAGAATGTTGTAAACGTAAATTGCAGTTCATAGAAAATCTTGAATTCTGATCAAACTCCCAACTTCACGGGGAACAAATTCTTTATCCTCTGTTGGAAAGAGGAAAGCTTTGCTGGGAATGGAAACTTCTGGCATAGAAATTCTTTGACAAAGATAACTTCTGTTGGGGAGTATATAAATTCTTAAATAAAAAGAATTCTACTCAGACTACACTGGGGATAACATTGTTGGGAGGTAAAAGATCCTCACTTGGGGAAGAAACAAATATCCCGGGATAGAAACTCCACTAGGGATATCTCAACAAAATCTTCTACCACTGGTAACGAAAGAGTTATGACTGGAATTCTCCTATACACCTCACCTGAGAGATAGGACACTTTCTCCATTAGGGAAAGAAGAATAGTTCCACTGAGGAAATTGGATCTCATTATACGAAAATCCTCATGTTAGTCACATACAGACCCTTCTTGATTCCTTTGTTGGTATGCATCTTGTCATACAAGACCAACAGTACTTGCAAAACAGAAGTTGGGGCGACATGCCCCTGTTTGGAATGGAAAACTTTACTGAAGAATAGACAACTTGAACTATCAATCACCGGGTAAAAACCGCGATGCAAGATTGCAACTTCAACATGTCGACTCCGAGGAGAAATGCCACTAAAAAGTGAACTTTAGAGAATATGCTACAAAAATAAATTGCAGTCCAATGAAAAGGGATCATCTAGACTTTAAACAACTTCTACATTTCCAGGGAGAAAGAACATTCTCCTCCTGCAGAGAAATGAGTATGCTTCACTGGGGAGAAAATATCTCAGAAGAGAAACCCCTTGGTAGACAGGTCTTTGTTAAGTAGCAATTTGTCTTTTACTGGGAAGAGGCATCCCCCTAGGAAGCAACATCTCCATCGCGTCTTGTACGAGTAAACAAACCCCAAATGATCTTTGTGTTACTTCTTATATCCTACTGAGGATAACAATCCAAATTTCAACTGGGTATAATAACCTTGACTTAGGACAAAGGATATCAGTAAATGGACTTGAGTCTCTGATGAGTTGAGGATAACGATCCTGACTTCTCGGCATGATTTTCAAATTTATAGGTCATTTAGCCTACGTATGGACTTGATCTGATCAACCACTGAAGAAGAGATAAAGCCCTTACATAAATTCTTGCCCCAGTCTGTAAGGCTTTTGCAAAAAATTGCCTCGAGTTATACCATTGAAGATAATCTACCCCAGTGTTATGAACTTTGAAACATGATGTTTAGATAAAATTGGAGATGATTCCAACTATGCTTGAGTGAATGCCCATACATCTTCAAATTCAGGAAAGATTCTCCTTTGATCAACTCATTCTCAGAGAGATTTGTCAAATATGAATATAATTGCCCCAGTTTGACTGCACTTTGAGGGATAAAATCCTGACTTGAACACCTCAGATTGGCTGAATACTTACTCAACAGAGTATTCGACACACTTGCCCTTGCTCAACAGAATATTGACAAATCTTTTCTTTGTCTCATACTCACGGAGATATGGAATCTTGAGGTTTTTCGAAGGCAACATAACCTTAGAGTGGTTGGCTTAGGTCTTGAAAGTAGGTTACTTCACAACCATACTACTCGACTTGAACTGCTTCATTCTTGAGCAAATACTTGAAGCGATGCGTCCCTTGGGACATAACTGAAAGTAATGCACGGCTGCTTGACAGAGACTCTAGCCAACCACCTTTTGCAATCTTCTTCAGATTATTTCTCAAACTGGTATTCTTTTACTCAACAGAGTAAATAGAAGATTTGCCCCAGATTAAGACCATTCTCACAAATGATTTACCTTTAAACGGTATCCTGAAGCAACTTGTCCCTTGAGATGATCAAATTTTCATCTGATGCTCATTATGCAAGCTTACTTGATGTTTAAACACTTGCTCATATGCAAAGAATGTTTATTCTAAGAATGATAATTCTAATGAAAAAATCATGTTTGTCTTGAAGTTTAAAAACCTTTATTGAAAATATTAAACAAACAAAAAATTTGTATGGAAGAAATTAAAAAGATAGTGTGATACCAACTCAAAAGTTTTTGCAAGCCTCATAGGAGTCAGATTACCGTATTCTTGTTACAATGTGCTTTCAAATTAACCCATGCTTCATTTAGGACTTTTAAGGGTTGTAACCTGGCCTGATTCATGGTTTTAGAAAAAAGGATTTGAGGCTCAAACTTTTCGGTGCCCACCCATTCTCCGTGATGTCCTCCAGTCCTAAATCCAGTTAAACCAATATGAGCACTCATCCCTCAAAAGGAGTTTACCATGGTTGAGGAGGATATGGCAGTCACTCACCTCTTTCATTCTTGGTGTTCGATCGCATGACTTTATCCTTTGTGGAGGATCTTTATTTGGTAATCCCCTTTTCTCTTTTCGCGCTTTTCGCTTTCTTTTTATATTCCCTAACTTTTGCCTGGACAAATTCCTTTCGAATTTGACTTTGGAGTCCAGCGGGATGCCCTGACTTTTGCCTAAGCGGCTTGTCTTTTCAAGTTTCAGCTTAGCGGGGCTTTTTGTCTCTTTCTTTCACCATTTTATTTTGCGTGAATTAGTCATGTGACTTTGAGTCATTTTTTAACTTGCTGAAAAGGTGTAATTGCCTTGTTGTTTGGTTGACGAGGAATAACCATTATGGTATCGTCATCTTTTGACCTCTTGACGTGCGAGAGATATCCATTGGGATATCATCTCCTTGATGCACGCTGCTGATATCTGAGAGTTAACCATTGAGGTTTTTCACTTTCCTTAGCCTTTTGATGGATAACCATTATTGTATCCTTAGGTGCGCGCTCCTGATGAGTTTTGAACGCTCAATCAGATTAACTGAAATCTACCCTGCCTCGGGTTAAATGTGAGGGTTTTTCTGAACAGAAAAGAAACTCCTACTTCAAACCTCAAAAGGGGTTGGCGAGGGTTTCACTCCCTTATATCTCCGGTGTTTGGGGATTTGAAACAAGGCTTGTACATCATCAGCAGGGTCCTATTCAAAAGCACACCGTTTGAATTTTTTGGCATATTACTCATCATCCTCCCTTCATAAGTATTTTGCTTTATTTAACAAGAATTAAGTATCAAAATCAAAGGAAAAAAATTAATGAGTGAATACGAATGGATTAATTCAAGAAAAACATACTCAATGCATTGTGATGAATATTCAACAATAAGCAAGTTTTGCATGCAAGAAAGTACTGAAACAAAGCAAGAAAGATTACAAATGAGAATTGCAAATGAAACTAGGAATTTCCACATTGAGGAGACTAGTCTCCGTATGGACTTGTTGCTTCAGACATTGATCTGTCAGTTTTGATATCTACTGAGTCAACGGAGACTTCAAATCTGACTGGCTGGCCCGAAATTAATAGCCTTTGCATCCAGCAGGTATTGCACATTTTCTTTGAATGGCATGCAGTCTTCAATGGAATGGCCTAGTGCCCTGGCGTGGTAATCACATTGCACATTAGGATTGAAACCTGTAGGATAAGGAGGAATGACAGGCTTCAGTGGCTTGAGTTCCACCAAGGAAAGTTTGAGCAACTGAGAGAACAACTGGCCATAAGTCATGGGAACAATGTCGAACACCCTCTTTGGCTTCCTATCCCTTTGTTTATCTTGTTGCATACGTCTTTGTTGATAGGATTGTTGTTGAGGAGTATACCGAACTGGATGAACATGGGGAACATTCTGATTTTGATTAACCAACTGATTTCCAGAACTTGTAAACGGTTGTTGGTGAGAACTATTTGAGAGTATAGGTTGTGGATGATGTGACTCAAGTCGTGAGATAGAACTTTGAATAAGAGAAGGCGTGGGCCTAATCTTTGTAGCAGTTGGTGTAAGATTGACTTGCACTCTCAGACCTTTGGGAGTGAAGAGAATTATCCCTATATCAAGCAGATCATGGACTTGGTGCTTAAAAGCTATTCAATCTTCAGTATCATGGCCGGGTGCCCCAGAGTGAAATTCACACCTAACAATATCGTCAAAGCCATGATGGAGCCTTTCATGCGTAGTGAAGATTCAGAGTTTGACCAAATGAAGTCCTAGTAGGGGAGGAAGCAATTGTGCATACAACTTTGGAATAAGATCAAGTTTTCGTTCAAGCTGTTTTGGCCTCTGCTGACGGACTTTGCCTTTTGGGTCCTCTTGGGAAATGACAACTGGTTGTAGATGGGAAGATGCTGGAACACAAGGCGGTGGAGGAGATACTCCCTGACTTAAAAGAGTCCCCAGATTATAGGGAGGAATGGTAGCTCCCATTGTAGCAGGCATGGAAACATCTTCTTTATTCAACATCGTCCCTAAAATTCCCATAACCAAATTCAATTGAGTCTTCAATTGCCTATTTTATTCTTTCAAGAGTTCTTGTCCACAGACCAAATCCTGTATGTCTAACATCGAGAACCCCATTTGTTTTTTTGTCCAATTCCCCACAAAGTTGTTCCATAACCTGAATCTGATCACGGAGAAGTGAGAAGTCAAGATTTGCAGTTTTGAAAAGAAAACACCAGGTCTGAATAAGGATTCCCCATTTCGAGTACCTTCTGAGTACCTGCTATGGATGCATGAATATGCATGAGGTGAGTGAGAGAATTCCCCTTCTAATATGATTTGGACACCACAGTCTCCGAATTGATCTCGTCTTGGACCTTGTCTCTGGATGACGTACCATCTTCACTCGAATGATCAGTTACCCCAGAATAATATGCATAGAAGATTCTTTCAGAAGAACAAATGAATGCTTTTCCAATCAAATCGATATAAACTGCATCATCAGGCATATTACGCCACACAAAAAATAATACAGTTTGTCTTCTATCAAAACAAAAGAGACATCCACCTGGTGAGAAAGAGTGTGGCAGTTGGCCAAATAGGAATTGGACATTTGGAAGAGACGCCAAACAGGTGCTTGGATTTATATTTCAACTCCTTTGTAGTCTTCAATATCAAAACAGAGTACCCCAGAATAGGGGATGCATCTAGCTTGTGTTTGGAAATCAGAAGAGATGTTTGTGGGAGGAAGACCTCAAAGATCAGAGCTGGAGATAATAGGATGTAGTGCAATGGGCTTGTAATAGCATGCTCATCAGGAATCTTCTGTCTTTGCTTAAAAGATTTTTTTTCATGAATTCCCCAGGGGAAGAAAGACTGGTTGCTGTTGAACAGATCAGTGAACACAAAGTTAAGGAGGATGCCCCTGATTAAAAAGTCTGATGCCCCGATGTGGCAACCACGTCTGACGTTGGTCAACAAGAACGAAGCACTGATATAACATCCTATAGTAAATGGGAATCATCTGCTGATAAGATGTTCCAATAACTCAGGATTTCGTAGCGCTCCCTGATTGAAAGTGTTCCCTAAAAGATTAGGAGAAGAGAGAATCTGCTGTGGCAGTAGGTGCGAGATTGTTGACATCGTCATCAGAGATTTCAAGACCTGGCTCATATGAGTTTTCAATCAATTATCTTCCTGCTTGAAGAGATTTCTGACCACGGGCCAAAGCTTTCATGTATATCACTCAGAGCTATTCCATAACCGATCCCTGAACAAGTGCAGTAAGAAATCAGGCTGAACCTCTGAGGAGAACACATGGTCTGAGCAAGAATCCCTAATCTTCGAGTACCTGTTATGAATGCATGAATATGCATGGAGTGCATGAATGGATGTCATGTCATGTTCCTTCATTCCCAAGGAGTTTACGTGCTTTGATTTTGATTTTACGTAAGTAAGGATGGAAAAGTTTGGCACAAGGCTTACAAATATGATTCCTTGGAAATAACAGAACATGTATATTAAGTATATGGTTAACCATGTTATGTATGCAAAGGCATGATATCAAATGGGATCAAGGTTCCATCATTTCTGAATATGATTGATGCACTGCTTCTGAACCATATGAGTATCATCAAGTCAAGGGTTTGTCATAGCTTCCGCACATATAAGAACCAAGTACTATGTAGATCTCCCATTGTACGGGGTCAAGGCTTCTAGAACATCGGATACTGTTGATCACTTTCTGAATATGCTGGGAATGGCAAGATCGAAGGCTCGAATGAACCTCCAAGTATACAAATCAGGAACTCAGAACATAAATATGAGAACCATATAGTCACCAACAGAATATAGCATCTGAATAAGTCACCAACAGAAATCCATAACATAATCATTAGAACAAATAGTCATTGTCTGATCATAGTCTCCATCTGAGCATGAGTAACCATCTTAACATAGTCACCATCTGTACCTGTGATGAAATTTCCCTCCCCGCTCACAGGTGAAGACTAGGTCAGGGTAAGGCAAGGGTAACTCGAAATCACGGGTCCGCCTAAAAGTGCTATCGCCTTACCCACAGACGTGGGTGCTGATAGTAATTCATTTGAACCTCATCCGAGTGTGGTATATGACATGACTGCACTAATCGGACCATGTCCTATAGCCGTCATTCCCCCACTCTATTCCTAGTGTCCTAGTGCACTCTGGCCTGGTTACAGGGCCTTTTACCTCAATAGTAACATCCCAACCCAATCAAGAAGCAGATCCAGTACAACAGTAATATATGGAAAACAGTAAAATGCAATGCATACATATGCTCAGTGTGATTGGTGGGAAAGAGAACTGAGTGTTTTTGGAATGCTGGTTCGCGTTTTGCGTTTGTTTTCACAAAATGTCGCGGTTTGCAAGAGTCGCCACCGTCTTTTATTTTATCCAACAAGGAAAGGACAAAAGAACAGAAAAATTCCCTTTTGAGATGTTTCTCGGGTTCGGGACGTAGATTATAGAAAGGGAAGGTGTTAGCACCCTTTCTATCCGTGGTTATCCACGGGCTCTTAGGTACTTGCTCATTATGTTTTCAAAAGTTTGCTTTTCTTTGTGATTGTGGGTTTGAAAAGAGTTTTTTTGTTTGAAAGGGGTGTAAGTGCGAAAAGTTTTGTTTTGAGAGAGCAAGTACTTAAGAACCATCTACCTACTCAAAAAGGAATTAAATTGTGCAAATGTCCTTTGGACAGTGCTATCCCACTATTGAGGAGTAGGTAGCACCGTCGTTGGAGTTTAAGGGTCAATTCGATTAAAGGACGTGTGGTCACTAAAGCAATGTTAGGATGCCTTAGCGGTAACCCTAATGTCTTAGATCACTTTATCCGAGTCAACTGTTTCGAGGCAACTTATGATCTTTGGACAAGAGGGCGACCTCTAAAACTTCCTATACTTAATGACCACGTTCGAGGCAACCAAGTGAGGTATACCCTAAGAGTGGTATGTGCAAGTGTGTCAATTTTCAGTTATATTATCTTTACATGTCATGGTGAGCTATTGTTGGTTTTAAATTAAAATTGGTCTTGTCATGTATTGCCTATTATTCAAACATCTAACAGTTAATGGTTGCGGAAATTAAATTGCGGAAAATAAATCTAAGCTATTACAAGACGTCGGGTATTTACATCGCCAAAGACAAACCCTTAAAAATTAAATTACGAAAAAGTAAATAAAAGCGACAAATAAATCCTAATTTAAAACTATTACATTCCCGGAACAGTTACAATATTGAAATGTGGATCAAAAATTATTCGCGCGCGAGAAAATTAAATCGGAGTGTCCTAGGGTTTTGACCCTTTTGTTAACTAAAACATATTTTTTGGTTATTTTTTGAATTAAAAATTAGGTCTAAATTAACAGTTGAATTAATTAATTAAATGAAAAGATTTTTGTTTTTTTTATTATTTAAGGAAATAAGATGAGAATGATTAAAAATATTTAAAACCCTAATTCTATATTGATTTTAATTTAATGCGAAATATATTAAAATTGAACCTAATTAAACTAAATGAATTAATTAATGGTTTATTTACAAAAATAGTAATAATAGAATTAATGGAATTAATAAAAAAAATTTATGTTGTTTTCTGATTTTTTATAAAAAAAAAATTAATGGGTTAATTAATTAATTAAGGTAATGATAATAATAATAAAATAAATGAATAAGGAAAAGAAAATAAAATGTAAAGAATACTCAGGGGGGGTGCTGGGCTTAATTTGGTGGTGGAATTGGCAATTTTCCAGGCCCAACACGTTGGCCTTCATTGACTTTTCCACTCCAGTATGCACTGGTTGACTTTAGTCCATGGTGGTCCATCAGCCTGGTTCATTGGATCTTGGCTTGAAGCCACTTGGCAATTGGGATCTGGAGGTATTTGGTGAACCACGCTTGGAACGTTGCACATGAATACCTGAAAAGAAAAATCAAATAAAGTTTTGGGGGACCTAGGATTCGAACCCAGGTCCCAATGATCACATGCCAACGCGCTTGCCACTCAACCAAATTGCTTCATTTGTTATAAGAATAACAATCAAATAATATATTCAAAACCATTAATTAAACCCTGTAAAAAAATAAAAACGCGCTATGATTTAAATGAACCAATGACGCTAAGACACATCTTCATCTTCTTCACAAAAGGCTGGTTCGTTTACCTGCGGATTTTTATCCGCAGGAAGATTCATAGGGTCTTTCAAAAATCTCTCCCAGGCCATAAAAATGAAATCCAAGAGTACCAACATACTCTTCTCTTCCTCCTGGTCATCCAGGGCGTTTCAGGCGATGAAAAGGCTTGGTTTTGATTGGTATAGCTCCACTGGATGTCAAGGAAGAGAGTTGTGTTGAGCTTTTGGTTGGAATCGAGCTCCAAAATTGTTTTTGATCTCACACTTTTCAAGCTTTTTCACCCAATTGGTATGGCCGTTTCTGCAAGGTTTTATGCGTGTCTTTGGTTTGTGTGACTTGTATGAGTGTTATAGAATGAATTAGGGTTGGTCTTTTGGTCTCAAATCAAATGCATTGAAGATTCAAGATTGGATTTTGATCACCATAACCAAGCTTCCAAAAATAGGCCAAATCTGATTTTTTTGTGCTTGTTTTGACTTGTTACATGGTATTTGCAAGCTGTACAAATCACAAGAATCCCTTTACATAAATTTTTAGATTTTATTTGATTTAATATTGATTAATAATGAATTAAATCAATAAAAATGAAATAAAATAGAAAAATAAATTTTTGGTCATGAAATTAATTATGGGACACGTGTGTGGCATGACAAGACCAAATCAAGTGGAAACAAGTGGGCCCTTTTGTCAAAAATTGGAGTTTTGAGGATAATTGACTTTTGGCAATTTTGGAAAAATGTCCAACTTCAACAATGCATAATTTCTTCAATTTTGAACTTTTAGAGGTTTTCTTGGACTTTTTAGAAACCTTGAGATGTCCTCTAATCAAAATTTTTTGTCTCATCTCATTTTGATCCCCCATGCTCAAGTTATAAGCTTTGGAAAAAAAGGTGTTTTTGTTGACTTTCAAAAATGACCTATAATGTCCAAATTTGTAACTTCTTGTGGATGCATTTATTGATCTTGGGGTGTGAATATGGATTATAGTAAATTGCATCCTATTCAAAATGAGCTTTGTATGGGTCATTTCTCATAACGTATGAGAAAGTTATGCTTGGTCAAAGTTGAGTTGACTTTTCCTACAAAACCATAATTTAGCAACTTTTGAATCTTGATGAATCTTGAGCAATCCTTGATGAATCATGATCATCCCTTGATAAAATGATGAATTATCCTTCAAAATGAGAATGTTGACAAAAAATATTGAGGTTTGACTGTATTTGGGACACAGTTGACTTTTGCCCTAGCACAGTCGATTTTTGAGCCTCTTGAGCAATTGACTGACCAAACTTTCTCTGCAAAGCTTGAAATTTGACATGGATGAACTTAAGAACATATTAGGACATTGGGGAACACTTGAGGTCATTTGGATGTGAGGACCTTGATGCAACACAAAACCCTAATTTTGACTTGACTGCCTTAAGAGGTGATTTGACTGTCCAATTCTTGAGCTAACTTGAGTCACTTGGAGATTATTCTTGACATGTCTTGAGAAATATGGGAGGGAAAATTTTGGGGTACAACAGTTGCCCCTGTTCAATTTTCTTAAACCTGAGGATATAGATTGGCTTTCGAGCCTTTCGTGATCCGAAGGTGGAAGATAATTGAACACTAGAGTGCCAAAAAATTTGCACTCGCATGGTGTAGTGTCAGCATTGTGATGTCGGGAATGGGCTTACAGATGCCATTTGGAGATTGTTGGTAGGAGGTTGGGCTTACAGATGCCATCTGCAGGAATGTCGATCGCATAAGAGATTCCTTAGCGAGAACTTGCATACTTGTTGTTGTAAAATATTCCGTTGGGGAAGTCTAACTTTTGTTGAGATTTAGGAATCTGGCGTGTACTTCAACTGAGAGAATGCCTCGGCTGAGTCTTAAGAACCTGTCCATAATTCAATTGGGGGGAAACATCTTCATCAAGATCTAGGAACTATCTCGTGCTCAATGGAGTATACCGTTGAGGTTATAGAACTTGTCCACACTATGACGGAGGAAAACATCAAGCTCTAGGAACTGACTCGTGCTCCACGGAGTATACCGTCGAGGTTATAGTACTCGTCCACACTATGACGTAGGGAAACATCTTCATCAAGATCTAGGAACTGTCTCGTGCTCAATGGAGTATACTGTTGAGGTTATAGAACTTGTCCACACTATGACGGAGGAAAACATCAAGATCTAGGAACTGACTCGTGCTCAATGGAGTATACCGTTGAGGTTATAGTACTCGTCCACACTATGACGTAGGGAAACATCTTCATCAAGATCTAGGAACTGTCTTGTGCTCAATGGAGTATATCGTTGAGGTTATATTACTCGTCCACACTATGATGTAGGGAAACATCTTCATCAAGATCTAGGAAATGTCTCGTGCTCAATGGAGTATACCGTTGAGGTTATAGAACTTGTCCACACTATGACGGAGGAAAACATCAAGATCTAGGAACTGACTCGTGCTCAATGGAGTATACCGTTGAGGTTATAGTACTCGTCCACACTATGACGTAGGGAAACATCTTCATCAAGATCTAGGAATTGTCTCGTGCTCAATGGAGTATACCGTTGAGGTTATAGAACTTGTCCACACTATGACGGAGGAAAACATCAAGATCTAGGAACTGAATCGTGCTCAATGGAGTATATCATTGAGGTTATAGTACTCATCCACACTATGACATAGGGAAACATCTTCATCAAGATCTAGGAACTGTCTCGTGCTCAATGGAGTATACTGTTGAGGTTATAGAACTTGTCCATACTATGACGGAGGAAAACATCAAGATCTAGGAACTGACTCGTGTTCAATGGAGTATACCATTGAGGTTATAGTACTCGTCCACACTATGACGGAGAAAACTGTCGAGATTGAGAACCTTATCTGAAATTCAACCGAGGATAATTCAATTGAGATTTAAGAACTGGTCAGGTCTTCGACGAAGCTGGGGACTTAACTGCATCTTTCCTGAAAGGTAAAAGGTCAGTCACATGCAATGCATGAGATGGATAAAGCAATGATGTTCTCAACATAAATGAGATTGCATGGTATGATGCGTATATGCATGTATCATGATTTATGGAAATGTGATGTTTTAGCTGGGGAAAATAAATCCCGGAGTTGCTAGAGAATAGAGTTGAGTTCTTCGTTTCCGCTGGGGATGATGAAGGAAGATGATAAACCTGTAGGAGAGAAAAAAACTCCGTTGGGGGAATAAACTGATGAAGAGATTACTCCGAGGGGAATTACTCTATGGGGAGAGATGTTCTGCTGAAGATTTTAACGATAACTCCGCTGGGGATTCTGTTGATAAGCTCTGTTGGGGATTTCAATGATGAACTCCGCTGGGGATGGATTACCGTTGCTGGTGATATTGAGTCTATTGAGGATTTTAATGATAACTCCGCTGGGTATAGAAAGAACTTCGCTGGGGCTGATCTTTCAGTTGCAACTTGCTGAAGATAAACCAGTTAGACTCTTGTGAGGATAGCCTTCTGAATTTGGTTGGGGAGATTTATTTTGTATTTTGTAGGGGATAAGCTTCCAGAGTCTACTGGGTAAGATGATTCAACTATGGCGGGGAAAGCCTTTTTAGACTGCGCTAGGGAAATGACTCCACTGGGGTATCTTGTATTCCGCCGGAGAACATTCTTATGCTCTGTTGAGGAATATTAAGATTGTCGGGGATATTCTTATACTTGCTGGAGAATACCTTTATACTCCGCTGGGGAATATTAAGATCTTCTAGGGATACCGAACCTTTTCAAGGCTGATGGTAGATTAACTCTTCTTGGGGAGAGTGTTGCTGATTCGTTCATAGTTGCAAGTCTCAGTGGGGAGAGCTATCATTATTGCTTTACTCTACGGGGAGTGATGGTATTTTGGTCATATTCTTCAGCTGAACCTACCTTGGTACCTTGGTGGACAGAGCCACTAGACCGCTCGGACAATTCTTATTGCCCCTACTTCTGATACCACCTGTAATTCGTCCTTTGTTTCGCATGTAAATATTTATGAGCAGCAATTAATATCAAATGCATATATCAAAAATGAACATTGGACGTTCTTTGCAAAATAAAACAGATGAAGGAAAAACAATTTGAAATTTGTCTGAAAATGAATTTGTATTGATTTTGAAGTTTGCCTGAAAATATGCGTTTTTGTACAAGAGGCTGGCGTCCTAGTAAGAGAACGCCGTCGAACAAATAGATTTTATACAGTTTGTAAAAAGAAAACAAAACAGCTATGTGAATAATCCCACTGGGTTCCAACTCTGTTATTGCCTTTATATCTTCAAGCGTCTCATCACTTTGCTGCTGGTTGAAGATGAATCTGATTGATTGGTGTCGTCTGAGCCTGATAGTTGATACCGAAGTCTGGATGCGAGGTGATCCAATGAGACATAGTGTTACGCTTTGATCCCTAACTTTTTCCTGGACCGCCCTTTCGGGTTTTCAGTCCACCGAGATACCCATTTTTGCCCAAGCCGCCTTTTCAGGTTTTCGACTTGCCGGGTGTACAAATTTTTTATTTATTTATTTTCATCCCTTATTTTTGCCCGAACCCTTTTGGTTCGCTGGGAAGCCCTTATTTTTGCCTAGGCCAGTCAACCTAGCGGGTCTTTTATTATGCGTAGTATCTTTTCACTATGTCTGCATTGACGAGGTGGGGAAGGTCGTCACTATCCATGGTGGTTAGAATCATAGCTCCTCCTGAGAAGATGTTCTTAACCAAAAATGGCCCTTCATAAGTAGGGTTCCATTTTCCCCTGGGATCACCTTGAGGTAGAATAATGCGCTTGATTACCAGATCCCCAACTTGATACTCTTGTCATCTGACTTTCTTGTTAAATGCCTTGATCATCCATTTTTGGTACGTCTGACCATGACAAATAGTAGTAAGTCTTTTTTTGTCGATTAGGTTCAGCTGATCAAGTCGGGTCTGGATCCAGTCGTCTTCGCTCAAACCTGCATCCTTCATGATTCGGAGAGAGGGTATCTGAACTTCGATAGGCAAGACTGCCTCCATGCCATAAACCAAGGAATAGGGTGTTGCCCCTGTTGACGTCCGTGCTGAGGTACGGTACCCATGAAGAGCAAATGGTAACATCTCATGCCAATATTTGTAAGTCACTTTCATCTTCTGCACGATCTTCTTAATATTCTTATTTACTACTTCGACGGCCCCATTCATCTTCGGCCGGTAGGGAGAAGAGTTATGATGCTGTATCTTGAATTGCTCGCAGAGCTCAGTGATCATTTTGTTATTAAGATTGGTACCATTGTCCGTAATGATCCTCTATGGTACACCGTATCGACAGATCAGGTTGTGCCGAATGAACCGTGCCACGACGTTCTTGGTTATCGTAGCAAAGGAAGCTGCTTCAACCCACTTCGTGAGGTAATCAATTTCTACCAGGATGAAACGATGCCCGTTGGATGCCGTAGGTCTGATCTCGCCAATCACATTGATGCCCCACATTGCAAAAGGCCAAGGTGCTGTCAAAACATTCAGAGGAACTTGAGGTATGTGCATCTTATCAGCATAGACCTGGCACTTGTGATATGTCCGAGAATGCTGATAACAGTCGGCTTCCATTGTGGACCAGTAATATCCTGCCCGAAGGATTTTCTTTGCCATGGTATGTCCATTGGAATGAGTCCCGAAAGTACCTTCATGCAGCTCTGTCATGATCCTTTCTTCTTCAATCTTATCCACACAACGCAGTAAGGTTGAATCATGGTTACGTTTGTAAAGGATGTCATTGCTGATGAAGAACTTTTCCGTGAACCTTCTCAGAAACTTCTTGTCATTAACAGATGCACCCTCGGGGTATTCTTGAGCTTTAAGGTACCTCTTTACCTCATGATACCAGGGCTTTTCAGTTACCTCTTCAGTCTCAAGATCACAGCAATGTGCGGGTTCATCCAATCTTTCAATAATGATCCGGGGGGCCTCGTTGTCCCATTTGACTTTGAACATAGAAGACATCGTAGCTAGCGCGTCCGCCAACTGATTCTCCTCTCTTGGGAAGTGCTCAAAGGTTATCTCCTCGAAATGGGGAAGCAACGTCAATACATACTCCTTGTAAGGAATAAGATTTGGGTGTTTCGTATCCCACTCGCCTTTGATCTGACTGATCACGAGAGTGGAATCTCCGAAGACACTTAGAAACTTAATCCTTAGGTCAATTGCTGCTCGAAGACCCATGATGCATGCTTCATACTCCGCCATATTGTTGGTGCAGTTGAAACATAGTCGGGCGATAAACGGAGTATGAGAGCCTTTAGGAGATATGATCACGGCGCCAATTCCATTACCTAAAGCATTTGAAGCTCCATCAAAGTACATAGACCATCGGGATCCTTCCTCAGGTCCTTCATCCGGTCCAGGTATCTCACAGTCAGTCACTACCATGATATTCTCGTCCAGAAATTCAAAGTTCATAGACTGGTAATCATCCACTACCTGATGTGCCAAATGGTCTGCCAATACACTTCCCTTAATTGCTTTTTGAGTTGTGTACTGGATGTCATACTCAGTCAAGATCATCTTCCATCTTGCTATTCTTCCGGACAAGGCAGGCTTTTCGAAGATATACTTGATTGGATCCATCTTTGAAATCAATAGAGTAGTGTGAGTCAACATATATTGTCTCAGCCGGCGAGCATCCCATGCTAAAGCGCAACAAGTTTTCTCAAGAAATGAGTATCGGGTCTCACAGTCGGTAAACTTTTTGCTAAGGTAATAAATAGCATGCTCTTGTCGGCCAGACTCGTCATCTGCCCCAGCACACACCCCATTGAGTTGTCAAGTACTGTCAAGTATAAGATCAGAGGTCTTCCTTCAACTGGTGGCATCAGAATAGGTGGCTCCTGGAGATACTCTTTGATTGTTTCGAAAGCGGTCTGACATTCATCATCCCAATGTACCACTTGATCTTTCTTCAGTATCTTGAATATTGGTTCACAAGTAGCAGTCAGGTGTGAGATGAATCGGGCAATGTAGTTCAGTCATCCCAGAAAGCCTCTGACTTCTTTCTATGTCTTGGGAGCTGGCATCTCTTGTATGGCTTTCACCTTGGCAGGGTCCACTTGAATACCTTTGTCGCTTACGACGAAACCCAGTAGCTTACCAGATCTCACCCCGAAGGTGCACTTGTTTGGGTTCAACCTCAGCTTGTACAATTTCAACATGTCAAACAGCTTCTGGAGATGGTCAAGGTGTTCTTCCTCGATTTGGGACCTTGCAATCATATCGTCGACGTATACTTCAATCTCATGATGGATCATGTCATGAAACAGAGTAACCATGGCACGCTGATACGTTGCCCCAGCGTTCTTCAGTCTAAAAGGCATGACCTTGTAGCAAAAGGTACCCCACTGAGTAACAAAGGTGGTCTTCTCCATGTCTTCGGGAGCCATCTTTATCTGATTATAACTAGAGAAACCGTCCATGAAGGAGAATACCTTGTGCTGAGCAGTATTGTCAACCAGAACATCGATGTGAGGTAAAGGGAAGTCATCCTTAGGGCTTGCCCTGTTCAAATCCATGTAGTCAACACACATTCGGACCTTACCATCTTTCTTCGGTACCGGAACCACATTGGCAACCCACTGAGGGTAAGAATTCACCGCTAGAAAACCGGCGTCAAACTGTTTCATAACTTCGGTCTTGATTTTCTCAGACATCTCTGGGCGCATACGGCGAACCTTCTATTTTACCGGAGGGCGGTCTTCCTTGGTAGGCAGGCGATGAACCACAATGTCAGTATCCAACCCCGGCATATCTTCGTAAGACCAGGCAAAGATCTCAACATAGTCATGCAGCATCTGAATCAACCGCTGTTTCACATTAAGCTCCAAGTTTGCACCGATCTTGACTTCCTTCTTGTCTGTTTCAGTACCCAGATTCACCGTTTCCACCGGCTCTTCATGTGGCTGAATGGCCCTTTCTTCCTGGAGTAGCAGTCTTGCAAGTTCACCAGGCACTTCGCAATCATCTTCACCTTCGTCTTTGGCTAAGTTGATCGGATTTTCGAAGTCATAACTGGCAGTAGCAGAGTCGTTACCAGTGAGATCCAGAGTGGATTGAGACTTGTATATGTGAGTGTGTGTAAAATAGCTGTTTTGCAATATATAATAAAGAAAAACAAGGAGCGCAAAATTTGAAATTCAAGAAACGTCCAATGCTTTTATTAATGATATATGAAAATGGCACACAAAAAGCCCTCACAAAGGAAGCCACGATGTCCCGGGTAAGACACTGGGCCATAAAGTTTCAAAACATTGTCTGTTACAAGTTCAAAACAAAGAGTTCATTACTGGGTAACAAAAGTAATAGGGATGAAGTCCTTTTCTATCCAGTTTCTTGGTCCACCGTTGGTCGTAGGATAGATCTAGCTGTCGAATTCAGACTCCTCCATATCATCTTCAATGGCATTTACTCTCGAGTTGTTGATGAACATGGGAGGTCTTCCAATCCTTGCACTTCGAACAGCCCTTTGAGCTTCTGAAGTGAAACCCAAACCAAACTTGTTAGTCTTCTATGTAAAATAAGGAAGTCGGCCCCAATTTGCACACTCACCCTTCTCAATAACAGCCTGGGCATCCTTTAAGGAAACCATCCTCATAGGAGAATCTTCAATCACAGTCTCAGCTGATGCCAATGTCTGAGGAACCTCTTCAAAGTGCTGAAATGGGGTCTCAATGAACTCCCCATCCATCTCTACGTATCTGAACGAGTTGAGGTGGCTGACCATGTACTCCTCCTCCCCTTGAACTGTCACAATCTTCCCTCTGACCGGGTACTTCAGCTTCTGATGGAGTGTTGAGGTTACAGCTCCAGCTTTGTGGATCCATGGACGACCCAGCAAACAAGAATAGGATGGCCGAATGTCCATCATGTAGAATGTAGAGTTGAAGACCTGAGAACCAACTTTAATTGGAATATCAACTTCGCCGTGCACCATCATTTTAGACCCGTCAAAGGCCCTGACAATGATGTTACTTGGCTTTAGCTCCAACCCTTCGCAATCCAACCGGTCTAGAGCTTTCTTGGGTAAGACGTTCAATGAGGAACCGGTGTCAACCAATACATGTGCAAGAGTAGTGCCCCTGCATTCAATGGAGACATGCAGGGCGTCGTTGTGGTTCTTCCCTTTAATAGTCAAATCAGCGTCAGAGAAACCCAAACCATTATCAGCGGTTAAATTAGCCACACAATCGGTAAACTGATCGGCTGATGTCTCTTGTGGCACGTGGGCAGACTTCAGGAAGGTAATCAGAGCCTTAGCGTGGGCCTCTGAACACAACAATAGTGACAACATAGAAATCTTGGATGGGGTTTGCCCCAGCTGGTCAACTACGTTATAATCACTCTTCTTAATAATCTTCAAAATCTCTTCCATCTCCTTTTTGGAAGCTTCAACAGTAATAGTCTTCGGTGCCTCCGTCTGGGCAGGCACATCAGTGGTGATCCCTTTGCCCCGAGCGTTAGATGACTCTGCGACAGGGATAGGACTAAGAACTTGATCAGGAATGGCATTAGGCACACTTGCAGGTGTAATGACAACAGGTCTTCGGGCAGTTGGTGGAGCAATATCAGGTGAGAAAAGTCTACCGCTGCGGGTGACTTTAGCAGGCCCAGTAATGTTGCTGACGCCGGTATCAGCATCCAACTCTTGCTTAACTCCTAGAACATAAACATCTGCCCCATAGTGCCAAGGGACAGATTTGTCAGAGGTGTAGGGGATGGGCCCCGGAACAGTGATGATTACAGGTGCGATCTTCGGAATAAATGTAATTCTAACAGGCTTCCTCGAGGGAGCCTTGGAAGAATTGTCGAAAATGGTAATGATGGTGACTTCTTCAGTAGGAATGGGAGGAACAACAATCTTCTCAAATAGGATCTCCTTATTATCCATCAGGTTTTGGATACCTAACTTCAGAAATGGGCAACCAGCAGGTAAAACAGAACATGTATGGCAACCTTCGCCACAGCCCGGAAATAAACCAGCTAGCAACAGGTTCTTCTTGACAGTCATCAGAGGGGTAACAATATCATCCACGGAAACTACAAACAAGTCTTCCTCTACAGAATTTACTCCATGTTTGGGCATAGGAGCAGTCACAACATTAGGCCTCTCGGGCGCCTCAAACTCAATCTCCTTTGCATCAATTAGGTCTTGCACCTTGTTCCTCAAAACCCAACAATCATATGTATTATGCCCCGGGCTATCAGAGTGAAAAGCGCAGCGGGCATTAGGGTTGTACTTTGGTGATGTGGTACTTGGATTCTTCGGAGCTTCTTTTAGAGTCACCAGATTGGTGTTCAGCAACTATGGCAGAATCTGAGACAAAGTCATGCTGAGGCGAGTGAATTGCCTTCGAGGTCTCTCGTCCTTTTTTTGATTGTGATGTTGAGGAGCACCAGCAGGTTTTGAAATAACAACCGCATTGACAGCTTGGCGGTGTTCAGGTCTATTATGTCTTCTCGAACTGTAGACAGCACTGGACTCTTTTTTAAACGGTTTCTTCTCGGTGTTCGAGGAGGCACCCTTCTGTATCTTCCCAGCTTTAATACCAGATTCAATCCTCTCACCAGTCAAAATAAGATCTGTAAACCCAGCCGAAGAGCTTCCAATTAGATGGTTAAAGAATGGACCAGACAGGGTCCCCAGAAACATGTCAACAAGCTCACGATCAGCCAAAGGTGGTTGTACCCTTCCAGCAAGGTCTCTCCATTTTTTAGCATACTCTTTGAATCCTTCACCTGTTCCTATTGACATACCCTGGAGTTGGGTACGCGTAGGAGCAAGGTCGGAGTTATACTGATACTGCCTGTAGAATGCAGTAGCCAAATCTTCCCAGCTACGGATACTGGCTCCGTCCAATTGATAGAACCACTCAAGCTGAGTCCCTGAGAGACTGTCTTGAAAGAAATGGATCCATAAGTTCTTATCAGCAGTATAAGGCTGGATCTTTCTCACATATGATCGGAGGTGCAGCTTTGGACAGGAAGCTCCGTCATACTTGGCAAATACAGGTGCCTTGAACTTATGGGGAATCACCACCCTAGAGGATAGACCTAGATCTCTGAAGTCCAGACCGGGCACCTTCTGTATTTCCATAGCGCTCAAACGGTCTTCCAGATGTTTGTACTTGTCCTCGGCAGGAGGATACTGTTCTTCATCATAGTTTGTCTCGTTGTCGGAGACCATAGGGCTAGGAGCCCTCCTTTCTTGTGGACTATCTTTCCCTCCAGATGAGGTAGTCAGATCAACTTCATTTTGTAGCCCGTTTCCAAACCTGCATCCAGTGTTGAACAGGATGGTCCTCTTCTTCTTCTTCTTCTCTTTCAGAATCAAAGTCTTTAGGTCCTGCTGACCCTTAGCCAGATTCATGAACAGCTCTTGAAACTGGGCATTCTGGGCCTGGAGGGCCTTGATAGCTTGCTCAGTTGAAGGTTCAGCAGACATGGTGATTGCTGAAATAAACAGAGGAGAAGATAAGAGACCTGTAATGGGGTACCTGCTTATGAAGTGCACGGATGAAATGCGTATGGTTTATGATTTCAAAGACAATCGAGATTCAAATTTGTAAACAAGAAAGGAAACACACTTTATTAGATTTAAACTTCAAAATTTAAATTGTTCAACAAATTGCCCTTAGGCGTTACAAGAATGGAGATACTAAAAAGTAAATAAAAACTGTAAAAGAAATCATCAACGGTCCATCAACGCTCCCATGGTCTCTTCTTCTCAGTGCGTACATAATCATTCAGAATCCGCTTATTCTCCAACTGTCTGGTCAGCTTCTGGATCTTCTGCTCATGTTCATTAAACCTCTCTCGGTAGGAATCTCGTTCATCCATTAACTGCATCCAAGACCTCTTCAGTGTCCCAATATCAGTGGGCATATAAGGGTGGAGAATAGTTGGGGGGGACCCCCTACTCATTAGCAACTTCAAGAGTAACAGGCCTGACAGCTTCATATGGCATACCTAGCTTCTGGGCGCGGATGCGGACCCATCTGCGATATGGCTTCATTGGCAGAGAAGTCTTTGGGCCCAACTCATGTGGATCAGATTTGTGAACTCTGTCCCAAGCCCTTATGAATCTACGACGCAGCTCATTGTTATCTCCCTGAAAATCAAAGATGATATGGGGCATCAACATCGCATGAGGTCCTTCTCTTCTGGCTCTTCCAAACTGACGGGGAGCTAAGCATGGGTTGTAAGAAATCCCTCCATGGAGTCCGATCAATGGAACATTAGGATACTCTCCGCAGCGATCAATGACAGTCACCCCATCCATACCTTTGAGAGTCCAGATAATGTCATCACTAGAAAGAGACATCACCCTATAAGCCCAGCCCATTCCTTCTTTGTTTTTCAGCACAGACTTAGGGAGGTGCGAAATAAACCACCTCGACAATAAAGGAACACAGCACATCAAAGTTCCCCGCTTTCGGGCAGTACGAGCATAGAGCTGATGAAGCATATCACCCAAGAGTGGGTACCGGATTCTGAGAGATGAATATCTTTATGGCATTAATACCAACAAAACTGTCAGGATTCAGAAGCAATACCAGACCATAAATCAAGAGGGCCAGAATGTCCTCGTACGCCTTGAAGTCTAAGTTGTCCCAGAAGTAATTAGCTTTGTCAACCAAAAACTTAGCCAGAAAACCCTTAGCTCCACTTCTAGTCTCCCAGTTAGCCATTACCTCCTCCTTAGTCAAATGAAGGGTTGCAGCAATTTCTTCGGGCTTAAGAGTCTTTTCCCAACCAGTAAATGGAGTCTGTTCCAGGACGGAGATGCCGAGCAGCTCAGAGAACTCTTCTAGGGTAGGAACCAACTGGAAGTCTTGAAAGGTGAAGTAATGGTATAGAGGATCATATAATTGGACCACGACACTCATCATTTGTTCATCCAATTTTGAGTTGACCAAATTGAGAAGAGAGCCATGCCTTCTGATGAAGGAAGTAGTGTCTGGAATCCTGACAATCAACTCTTTAAGCAGGGTAGGTACTTGGACAAAGTTGATTCGGATAGTATTCCTACGCATGGGCATCATGATGACCTACAAAACATAGCAAAGATGAAACCCTCTTGTCCTTGAAATAGGTTAGTCCTTATGCAAAATGTATGCAATGTTATGATGTCATGATGTCATGGTAAAGGCACACCACAAGTATCCACAAAAGGCAAACATGGTAAAGGCACACAAAAGAGCCCTTAGATTTCAGGCTGGCATGGAGCTTAGGTACTACCCTCTTTCAGTTCAGTTGGTTAAGACTTGTCCTAAAAATAGTAACCGGGTTCTAGAGGATCTCAATATCACTGACTACCCTCAATCGGTCATAATTCCAGTTTAGCAACCTTTTCTTGCGGCTACAATCATCGCGAGAGTTTAGTCTCAATGAGTGTAGCATACTGCTACTGTTCTATGGCCAAGTTGGTCAATTTAAGGTTCTAAGGTCAGTTGGTGCTTAATGACTCTTTAGAAGACCCATATTCTCCTCGTTCCAACACAAGGGATATCGGTACAAACCAACATGTCACACCAACGTAGCTACTGCTTCATCCGTGTCGGTCTACGTCGGATAGATCCCTCACAGTTTATTGCTACTTACCTAAAGGGTATCCCCAGATCCGGGTTAGGATCTATAGAACTCTGATACAAGCCCACAAAATTAAAGCATACAATTGAAAACATAGTGATCTAATCCTAAGGTACACCTCACTTATAAAGAATTCCCCAGCAGAGTCGCCAGTTCTGTGATCGATGGGAAAGAGAACTGACTGTTTTTGGAATGCTGGTTTGCATCTTGCGTTTGTTTTCACAAAATGTCGCGGTAAGCAAGAGTCGCCACCGTCTTTTATTTTATCCAACAAGGAAAGGACAAAAGCACATAAAAATTCCCTTTTGAGATGTTTCTCGGGTTCGGGAGGTGGATTATAGAAAGGGAAGGTGTTAGCACCCTTTCTATCCGTGTTTATCCACGGGCTCTTAGTTACTTGCTCATTATGTTTTCAAAAGTTTGCTTTTCTTTGTGATTGTGGGTTTGAAAAGAGTTTTTTTGTTTGAAAGGGGTGTAAGTGCGAAAAGTTTTGTTTTGAGAGAGCAAGTACTTAAGAACCATCTACCTACTCAAAAATGAATTAAATTGTGCAAATATCCTTTGGACAGTGCTATCCCACTATTGAGGAGTAGGTAGCACCGTCGTTGGAGTTTAAGGGTCAATTCGATTAAGGGACATGTGGTCACTAAAGCAATGTTAGGACGCCTTAGCGGTAACCCTAATGTCTTAGATCACTTTATCCGAGGCAACCGTTTCGAGGCAACTTATGATCTTTGGACAAGAGGGCGACCTCTAAAACTTCCTATACTTAATGACCATGTTCGAGGCAACCAAGTGAGGTGTACCCTAAGAGTGGTATGTGAAAGTGTGTCAATTTTCAGTTATATTATCTTTACATGTCATGGTGAGCTATTGTTGGTTTTAAATTAAAATTGGTCTTGTCATGTATTGCCTATTATTCAAACATCTACTAGTTAATGGTTGCGGATATTAAATTGCGGAAAATAAATCTAAGCTATTACAAGACGTCGGGTATTTACATCGCCAAAGACAAACCCTTAAAAATTAAATTGCGAAAAAGTAAATAAAAGCGACAAATAAATCCTAATTTAAAACTATTACATTCCCGGAACAGTTACAATATTGAAATGTGGATCAAAAATTATTCGCGCGTGAGAAAATTAAATCGGAGTGTCCTAGGGTTTTGACCCTTTTGTTAAATAAAACATATTTTTGGTTATTTTTTGAATTAAAAATTAGGTCTAAATTAACAGTTGAATTAATTAATTAAATGAAAAGATTTTTGTTTTTTTTATTATTTAAGGAAATAAGATGAGAATGATTAAAAATATTAAAAACCCTAATTCTATATTGATTTTAATTTAATGCGAAATATATTAAAATTGAACCTAATTAAACTAAATTAATTAATTAATGGTTTATTTACAAAAATAGTAATAATAGAATTAATGGAATTAATAAAAATATTTTTTGTTGTTTCCTGATTTTTTATAAATAAAAAAAATTAATGGGTTAATTAATTAATTAAGGTAATGATAATAATAATAAAATAAATGAATAAGGAAAAGAAAATAAAATGTAAAGAATACTCAGGGGGGGTGTTGGGCTTAATTTGGTGGTGGAATTGGCAATTTTCCAGGCCCAACACGTTGGCCTTCATTGACTTTTCCACTCCAGTATGCACTGGTTGACTTTAGTCCATGGTGGTCCATCAGCCTGGTTCATTAGATCTTGGCTTGAAGCCACTTGGCAATTGGGATCTGGAGGTATTTGGTGAACCACGCTTGGAACGTTGCACATGAATACCTGAAAAGCAAAATCAAATAAAGTTTTGGAGGACCTGGGATTCGAACCCACGTCCCAATGATCACATGCCAACGCGCTTGCCACTCAACCAAATTGCTTCATTTGTTATAAGAATAACAATCAAATAATATATTCAAAACTGTTAATTAAACCCTGTAAAAAAAATAATAACGTGCTATGATTTAAATGAACCAATGACGCTAAGACACATCTTCATCTTCTTCACAAAAGCCTGGTTCGTTTACCTGCGGATTTTTATCCGCAGGAAGATTCATAGGGTCTTTCAAAAATCTCTCCCAGGCCATAAAAATGAAATCCAAGAGTACCAACGTACTCGTCTCTTCCTCCTGGTCATCCAGGGCGTTTCAGGCGATGAAAAGGCTTGGTTTTGATTGGTATAGCTCCACTGGATGTCAAGGAAGAGAGTTGTGTTGAGCTTTTGGTTGGAATCGAGCTCCAAAATTGTTTTCGATCTCACACATTTCAAGCTTTTTCACCCAATTGGTATGGCCGTTTCTGCAAGGTTTTATGCGTGTCTTTGGTTTGTGTGACTTGTATGAGTCTTATAGAATGAATTAGGGTTGGTCTTTTGGTCTCAAATCAAATTCATTGAAGATTCGAGATTGGATTTTGATCACCATAACCAAGCTTCCAAAAATAGGCCAAATCTGATTTTTTTTGCTTGTTTTGACTTGATACGAATTGACTATGTGTTACATGGTATTTTCAAGCTGTACAAATCACAAGAATCCCTTTACAAAAAATTTTAGATTTTATTTGATTTAATATTGATTAACAATGAATTAAATCAATAAAAATGAAATAAAATAGAAAAATAAATATTTGGTCATGAAATTAAAGATGGGACACGTGTGTGGCATGAAAAGACCAAATCAAGTGGAAAAAAGTGGGCCCTTTTGTCAAAAATTGGAGTTTTGAGAATAATTGACTTTTGGCAATTTTGGAAAAATGCCCAACTTCAACAATACATAATTTCTTCAATTTTGAACTTTTGGAGGTGGTCTTGGACTTTTTAGAAACCTTGAGATGTCCTCTAATCAACCATTTTGGTCTCATTGCATTTTGATCCCCCATGCTCAAGTTATAAGCTTTGGAAAAAAAGGTGTTTTTGTTGACTTTCAAAAATGACCTATAATGTCCAAATTTGTAACTTCTTGTGAGTGCATTTCTTGATCTTGGGGTGTGAAGATGGATTGTAGGAAATTGCATCCTCTTCAAAATGAGCTTTGTATGGGTCATTTCTCATAAAGTATGAGAAAGTTATGCTTGGTCAAAATTGAGTTGACTTTTCCTGCAAAACCCTAATTTAGCAACTTTTGAATCTTGATGAATCTTGAGCAATCCTTGATGAATCATGATCAACCCTTGATAAAATGATGAATTATCCTTCAAAATGAGAATGTTGACAAAAAATCTTCAAGTTTGACTGTATTTGGGACACAGTTGACTTTTTCCCTAGCATAGTCGATTTTTGGGCCTCTTGAGCAATTGACTGACCAAACTTTCTCTGCAAGGCTTGAAATTTGACATGGATTAACTTAAGAACATATTAGGACATTGGGGAACACTTGAGGCCATTTGGATGTGAGGACCTTTGTAGGTGTTTAGGTATTGGCTTGCATTTTTGGTAAATCCCAAATGTATGTGTGAATGTCATGACTGATGTCATAACATTCTAGTTCAGTTTGTACTGACTCATTAGGTACCTTTGCAGAAAAATATTGTAATTGAAGTACTGATGTTTATAAGTGTGTATCTGAGCATTTTGCAAAATGATCACATTTTGCTAAATCAGTAGACAGGTTTTCTCAGATGTCATAACAGATGTTATGACATCCTGTTCTGAACTAACAGGTATGCAGGATGGATAAGTCTGAGTTTTTTTAGGAAATAACTCAGTCTTTCCTGAACAGAATCCTGCGTTTTCTGAGGGGTAACCTAGCTCAACCCTAACCTGGTTAATAAAGTCCTGTGACCTGGTCTTTAGGTCAAACGGAATTAACCCTAGGATTTTGGAAACCCTAACTGAAGTTGCAGCTGCTATATATTCAACAGAGCTGCTGTTTTTCAAGAATATCTCTCTTCATTGATCAGAAGATCATTTGTAATCTGTATAGATTTGATTATTGTACTCCAAGCAATTATCATTGTGATAAGTGCCTTGGAATAGGTTTCTAATTGTAAGGGTTGTGTAGCACTCAAAGCTTTGAAGCAAGAGTGTTTGAATGTTCCTTGACTAAAGCTGTGAAGCAGAGTCAAGTTAGTTGTGCGCATCACTCAAAGCTGTGAAGCACGAGTGATTGTGTTGCTTGATTAAAAAGCTGTGAAGCTTAATCAAGTTTTTGTTTTTGAAGAGTGTCTTCATCAATTCTTAAGTCAAATTGGTTTATGTATCACTGCTGTGATTGAGGGGGAGTGAGTAGGAACTCAGGTTTAAGTTGTACTTAGATTGGAATTGCATTGGGTAGGTCTTAAGTGAAGGAGATAAACTGGTTGGTTTATTCCTGAATTAAAATCTCTTATAGTGGATTTCCTCCCTGGCTTGGTAGCCCCCAGAGTAGGTGTTGTTGCACACTGAACTGGGTAAACAATTGACTGTGTTCTTTATTGCTTTTGTATTTACTGTCATATAGTAAGTCAGATACGGTGTCATAACATTGAACGTGACATTGAGTATCTGCAGCCAGAATTTCAATTGGCATCAGAGCAGGCACCCTGCCTGTATTACTGGGTGAGATCTAGGGATATCACTTTCTGGCACTATGGACAAAGAAGGAGTTTTTGGAAATAGACCACCCATTCTAGATGGAACTAATTATGACTACTGGAAACCTCGTATGATTGCCTTCCTAAAATCTCTGGACAAAAAGGCTTGGAGAGCTGCTGACAAAGGATGGATTCATCCCACCATAACTGAGATAGATGGGACAATCAGTCTGAAGCCTGAGGAAGATTGGAGTAAAGAAGAAGATGAGTTAGCTCTGGGAAATTCAAAAGCTTTAAATGCCTTGTTCAATGGAATTGATAGAAACATTTTCAGACTAGTACATCAATATGAATTGGCCAAGGAAGTTTGGGACACTCTCAAAACTACTCATGAGGGCACTTCCAAAGTAAAAATGTCAAGGCTTCAGATGTTGACTACCAAATTTGAGAATCTAAAAATGATGGAAGATGAAACCATTCATGAGTTTCACATGAACATCTTGGAGATTGCCAACACCTCAGGAGCACTGGGAGAAAAGATGTCAGAAGAAAAACTGGTGAGGAAGATTCTCAGATCCTTGCCTAAAAGATTTGCAATGAAGGTAACTGCCATAGAGGAAGCCCAGGACATTAGCAAGTTGAAAGTGGATGAACTTATTGGGTCTCTTCAGACTTTTGAGATGGGGATCACTGATAATGGTGACAAGAAGAACAAAAGCATAGCACTTGTATCCAACACTGATGTTGAGTACAAGGAGGATAAAGAAGAAAACATATCAGAAGCTATTGCCATGCTTAGAAGACAGTTCAACAAGCTCATCAAAAGAATGGATCCAAAGTCAAGGTCTAATGTTCATAACATTCCCTCTGACATCGACAGTTCCAGCAGAAGACCAAGGTCAGAAGATAAGGGAAACCAAGGCAGAGGTATTCAATGCCATGGATGTGAAGGATATGGACATATTCGAGCTGAATGTCCTACCTTTCTTAAGAAACAAAAGAAAGGAATGACTGTTACTTGGTCTGACTATGATTCAGAAAGTAATTCTGAAGAAGAATCTGCCAAACTAGTCACTGCTCTAACTAGTGTTTGTACTTCTGAAAGTGACACTAGTGATGAAGAAGTGACATTTGAAGAACTGGCTGATACCTACAAGAAATTGTGTATCAGAAGTGCTGAAGTCTGTGTGCAGAATGAGAAACAATCAAAATTCATTATAAAGCTGGAGGCGGAAAAAAGGGCAGATCTTGAAACTATAAGTCACCTAGAAGGGGAAGTTCAATTACTGAATTCACAACTGAACCAAATGACAAAATCTGTCAGGATGTTGACCAATGGATCAGATAAATTGGAAGAGATCCTACAAGTGGGACAAAATGTGGGAAACAAATCTGGTCTAGGATTTGTGGAAGCTAAGAAACCTGGTGCAGACAAGAAGATCAGGCATGTTAAACAATTGTCAAAGCAGATGTCTCAACACAACTCTCAACATCAGAAATACATGAAGAAAAAATACCAAAGATGGAGATGTCATCATTGTGGGAGGTATGGACACATAAAGCCCTTCTGCTTCAAATTGCATGGATACCCTAATCAAAACTTTGGTGCTAAACCTAAGCCAAAAAGGGTACCACATACTCCTCATTGGAAGAAAAAGGCTACTGCCCTGATAGCCCACACTTCCCTGAGAGTGTCTGCAAAGGAAGGCTGGTACTTTGACAGTGGATGTTCCAGACACATGACTGGATTCAAAAATCTCCTCAATAATGTTTTGCCTCACACCACCAGTTTTGTGACCTTTGGAGATGGTGCTAAAGGTGAAGTCAAAGGAGTTGGTATTTTGGACTGTCTTGGAGTTCCAAGTCTGAATAAAGTACTGTTGGTAAAAGGGCTGACTGCTAATCTCATTAGTATCAGTCAATTATGTGATCTAGGATTCAAGGTCAACTTCTCAAGATCTGAATGTCAAGTAATTAATGAAAAACTAGAAGTTGTAATGAGAGGAATCAGATCCAAAGATAACTGCTACTTATGGCAGCCTGAGAACACTGATATCTCCACTATGTGTCCAATCATCAAAGAAGAAAAAGAGATGAAACTGTGGCAGCATAAGCTTGGTCCCCTTTATCTAAGAAGAATGAAAAGAGCTATTTCTATGGAAGCTGTCAGAAGAACTCCAAAACTACAGGTTGATAATATCTGTGATGTGGCAAATAAACTTGAAGAAGGATGTGTTGTCAGAACCTCAAGTCATCTTGACAAGGATGTTGGAAACAACAAGTCTAATAAATTCTGTTCTCATAACATCTGGTCAAAACAGATGCTCCCTGAGTACAATGTTACACAAGATGTTGTGACATTGTGTTGTGACAATCTGAAAACAATCAACATTTCCTTGAACCTTTTTGACTTTGAAGAGAAGAAGTCATTTAAACTGGAACATAGTTTCTCTAAGCTTCAGCTGACTGATTCTTCTACCAAGACTCTTGTTGGAAATAAACTTGAAAATTTGAGGGGCAGGTTGGGTATTCACCAACATGAGAAATTATAGCAATTAATTTTGCTTAAAACAAAGGTTGAAGGGATTAATTTTATTAAGTCTATATTTAGTGGGTTAATCATATTCTTTCACAATTCCTTCAAAATCTTTAAGAAGTTGGAGAGACTCCCTTTTACCCCCTACCTCTCTCATCCTTGCAACTTGTTTCCTTCTCCCAATCAAAGATTTTTCTCAAACTGCTACCATTACTCAAAGTCAATCAAAATGTCTCAGACATCGTCTTCAACCATGGCGACTTCGTCATCCTCATCATCGTCATCATCTGACCAAGATTCTAGGGCAATCACTACATGCATAGAATCTGAAGTTCTTGAGGTCACTCCTCTCAGGGAGATGGCAACTGACCCAGCCAAAGTCAAAAAGCTCAGAACCAGACATGCAGGAAGAGCTCAAGCTACAGCCTCTGGTAATTCTTCTCATCCTTCGTCTTCTGTACCTAATAGAGAAGGATCAGTTCAAGTTCACCAAGCTATTGCTAGGCTGGTTACTAGTATACTGAGTGGCAACCAATCTGTACCGGGGATTTCTATCCCTTTAAATCAATCAGAAAGTCCAAATGTGGAAGTTTCTGAAAATGTAGATGTCACTGAGAATGTTGTGACACCAAAAGACAACATTCAGAACCCCTCTGAAAAGGCTGCTGATCCACCTATCATTAATGTGGATGAAGATTACTCAGATAATAAACTGATTGCTAATGTGAACCCTAGCATAGCTAGGAGATTGATGAAAAGAAAGAGTAGTCAGAATGATAAACCTGATGCTAAGAAATCCAAGGCTGAAGGCATGGCTGAGAAAAGTATTCAGACAAAAGGGAAGAAGGCCCAGGTGCATACTGCTAGACAACCAATCTCTAAGAAGAGTAAAGAACCTGAAACTTCTGATTCTGATGAGGAATCAGAATTTGAGATTGATATTGAAGAAACTCCCATCAGAAGGAAGCTCCCCTCCAGCAAAATTTCTAGAGTGCCTGAAGTGCCAACAGACAACATCTCTTTTCATCATCCTGACAATGCAAACAGATGGAAGTATGTTTGCTTAAAGAGAATAGCCTTGGAGAGAGAACTCAACAATGATGCCTTGGAGTGCAAAGACATCATGGACCTGATCAAGAATGCTGGGCTAATGAAGACAGTGATAAAGTTTAACAAATGTTATGAAAATCTGGTCAAGGAGTTTGTAGTGAACTTGTCAAATGATTGTGCTGATGGAAGGTCAGCTGACTTTGAAAGTGTTTTTGTTAGAGGAAGAAGGGTCAAGTTCTCTCCATCAGAAATCAACAAGTTTCTTGGAAGAACAAATGAGGACTGTCCTGATCTAGAGGCAACTGACAATGAAGTTTGTCTAACCATCACAGCCAGGCAAGTAAAGTGCTGGCCCTTGAAAGGGAAGCTGAATGCTAGTAAACTCAGCATGAAATTTGCCATCTTGCATAAAATAGGTGCAGCCAACTGGGTGCCTACAAATCACAAATCAACTATCTCCACAGGATTGGGGCTGATTTATCTATGTTGTGGGAACCAAGACTGCTTTTGACTATGGGAGGTACATCTTTGAACAAACTTTAAAGCATGCTGGCAGTTATGCTGTCAAAGGACCAATTGCCTTTCCCTCCCTCCTTTGTGGAATCATCCTTGCACAATACCCTGATATCCTTGTGGCAAGAGATACAGTCTGCAAAAGAGCTCCTGCCCTTGGCCTGCACTACAAACTATTTCAGGGATCTCATGCTCCAGACATTGTCATAACATCAGCTGAGACATCGTCTGTAAAGACCCAGTCCAAGACATCAGATGTCATAGCTGTTTTAAAAGAAACTTGCAAAGAGCTGGATGCTAGAAAAAGGACCCTAGAAATTCTAATTGCCAGGCTAGAAAAGGAGGAAGCTGAAGAAAACAGAAGGGAAGAAGGTGTAGAAGCTGAAGGACATCTCAACATTGAAGAAACTAGCTCCTCTGAGTCTGATGACAGTGCTTGAAGGTTGATTGCTGTTTGGTGGTGTTGCTGGTTGTTGCTGATATCTGGTGGAGTTTGGAAGTGTATTCAGTTGTTTTCTGCTGCTGCTCTTATTATTTTGTTTTGGATAACTGTATAATTGTATGAACATGGTATAATTGTATCTTTGGCCCATTTGTGGCTAAAGAGGGGGAGAATATTTTGGTACTTACTTAATTAGTACTTGACATTCTATTTTTCTGCTGTCACTTATTTCTGCTGCTATCTATCTCTGATTGTTTAGGGTCTTTAGCCAAAAATCTGCCAAAGGGGGAGTTTGTAGGTGTTTATGTATTGGCTTGCATTTTTGGTAAATCCCAAGTGTATGTGTGAATGTCATAACATTCTAGTTCAGTTTGTACTGACTCATTAGGTACCTTTGCAGAAAAATATTGTAATTGAAGTACTGATGTTTATAAGTGTGTATCTGAGCATTTTGCAAAATGATCACATTTTGCTAAATCAGTAGACAGGTTTTCTCAGATGTCATAACAGATGTTATGACATCCTGTTCTGAACTAACAGGTATGCAGGATGGATAAGTCTGAGTTTTTTCAGGAAATAACTCAGTCTTTCCTGAACAGAATCCTGCGTTTTCTGAGGGGTAACCTAGCTCAACCCTAACCTGGTTAATAAAGTCATGTGACCTGGTCTTTAGGTCAAACGGAATTAACCCTAGGATTTTGGAAACCCTAACTGAAGTTGCAGCTGCTATATATTCAACAGAGCTGCTGTTTTTCAAGAATATCTCTCTTCATTGATCAGAAGATCATTTGTAATCTGTATAGATTTGATTATTGTACTCCAAGCAATTATCATTGTGATAAGTGCCTTGGAATAGGTTTCTAATTGTAAGGGTTGTGTAGCACTCAAAGCTTTGAAGCAAGAGTGTTTGAATGTTCCTTGACTAAATCTGTGAAGCAGAGTCAAGTTAGTTGTGCGCATCACTCAAAGCTGTGAAGCACGAGTGATTGTGTTGCTTGATTAAAAAGCTGTGAAGCTTAATCAAGTTTTTGTTTTTGAAGAGTGTCTTCATCAATTCTTAAGTCAAATTGGTTTATGTATCACTGCTGTGATTGAGGGGGGAGTGAGTAGGAACTCAGGTTTAAGTTGTACTTAGATTGGAATTGCATTGGGTAGGTCTTAAGTGAAGGAGATAAACTGGTTGGTTTATTCCTGAATTAAAATCTCTTATAGTGGATTTCCTCCCTGGCTTGGTAGCCCCCAGAGTAGGTGTTGTTGCACACTGAACTGGGTAAACAATTGACTGTGTTCTTTATTGCTTTTGTATTTACTGTCATATAGTAAGTCAGATACGGTGTCATAACATTGAACGTGACGTTGAGTATCTGCAGCCAGAATTTCAACCTTGATGCAACATAAAACCCTAATTTTGAATTGACTGCCTTAGGAGGTGATTTGACTGTCCAATTCTTGAGCTAACTTGAGTCACTTGGAGATTATTCTTGACATGTCTTGAGAAATATGGGAGGGAAAATTTTGGGGTACAACACTCAGGTATATACAAAATGAATAATCCATAAAGCATATAAATAAACACCCAAAGAAAAGAAACAAGAGCTAGGAGCGACTCCGGGATGGACCAGCATTTGGTCGACCTATCCCCAGTGAAGTCTCCAGCTGAAACAACCGGCTGAAAATCATCAAACAATGAAGTCGCCATCGAACGTATTTTATCCCACATGAAGGGAAAGGTAGACATCGAGAAAATCTGATAAGGGAGAAGTCACGGTCTTGCGACCGAGAGATCGGGTAAGGGATCTGTTATGCGAGTGTGATACGGTGGGAGAGAACTGGCTGTTTTTTTGGAATGTTGGTTTGCGTTTTGTGTTTTGTATTTGCAAAATGTCGCGGTAAGCAAGAGTCGCCACCGAATTTTACTTTATCCAACAAGGAAAGGAAAAAAGCACAGAAAAATTCCTTTTTCGAGATATTTCTCGGGTTCGGGGGGTAGATTATAGAAAGGGAAGGTGTTAGCACCCTTTCTATCCGTGGTTATCCACAGGCTCTTAGGTACTTGCTCATATTGTTTTCAAAATATTGCTTTCTTTGTGTTTGTGGGTTTGAAGAAGTTTTTGTTTGAAAGGTGTAAGTGTGAAAAGTTTTGTTTTGTTTTGGAAAGAGCAAGTACTTAAGAACCATCTACCTACTCGAAAAAGGAATTGTTCTATGCTATCTTCCTTTAGGAAATGCTATCCTACTATCGATGAGTAGGTAGCACCGTCGTTGGAGTTTAAGGGTCAATTCGAATTTAGGGACTTGCGGTCACCAAAGCAATGTTAGGACGCCTTAGTGGTAACCCTAATGTCTTAGATCATTTGTTTTCAGGAAACAATATTCGAGGCAACCGTTTCGAGGCGACTATGATCTTTGGACAAGAGGGCGACCTCTAAAACAACCTATACTCAATGACCGCGTACGAAGGCAACCAAGTAGGGTGTACCCTAAGATTGCGCATGTGTGAGTGTGTTGTTTTCAGTTATTTTGTCTTTGTACATGTCAATGGTTATCTATGTTGATTTTAGGTTAAACATTCATTCTTGTCATGCATCCTGTTGTACCCCAAAATTTGCCCTCTCATTTCTTCAACATTTTCTCATCCCAAGACCCTTGGAGCTCAAGATTAAGTTAGGATTTGCTCTGCTCAAGACTCCTCCTTGCACTGTTGACCCAAATTAGGGTTTGAGTTTGCACAGAGATGTTTTGACCTAAAAGGCCCAAAGTTACTTTCATGCTTCATGTTGGACTCCCAAGTTTATCCATACCAAGTTTCAAGCCTTGATTCCAATCTTTGCCCAGTCAATTGGACAGTTGACCTAGAACTCAACTATATTGGGGAAAAAGTCAATTGTGGTCAATTGACAGTCAAACCTCATGATTTTTGACCCACATCAACATTATGAACTCATATGGACCATTTGATCAAGTTTGGATCACAATTCCACAAGAAATTTGATCAGATCACCAAAAGGGCAAAATGGTCATTTTTAGGGTTTTGACTGCACAAAGGCAATTTTTGACTGTTTGACCTAACCAATGGCAAACCAAGCTCCCTTATGGCCTCAAGGACTCATTGGACTTGTCTTGATCAATTCAACAAGTTCAAAAGATCCCAAAAGTACAAGATTGACAGATGAATTTTCCAGTCAACTGATCAAAATTTGACTGTATACTGAAAAGTCAAACTTTGACTTTTTGGTCAAAATCAAGTGTCAAGATTCATCTTTCATCAAAACATGTCAAATTATGAAACTTGTTCATCAAGAAACCAAAAATTACAAATTAGGGTTTGAAATGAAGAAATTTCATAACTTAGAAATTTTCTAAGTTATGGAATTTCCTAATTTTTTCCTAACTTTGTCCCATTTTTTCATCAAGATACATTTGGATTCAAACAAAACTCAAAACATGAAAGTTGTAGTGCATTTCAAAATATAAAACTTTTATTCACAAAGTTTTCTCAAAGGAAGCTTGTAGCTCAAGTTATAATTTTTGGAATAGGGGTGCAAAACATTCTTAACTTAGAAAATTTTGACCTATTTTAGGCAGGATTTTTGCCCAACTTCATGGCCACTTTTCACATGCTTCCACTTGGAATCTCAACTTGCATTACAAATATGGATTGTAGTACCCATTCCAAGCTTTCCAAATTGTCAAAGAACTTCTCAAACACCCTTGTGGTTAGGGAGAATCGAATTGGCAAAGTTGGGCAAAAGTCACTTTTGTTCATGACCAAATGCATGTGTATAACATGGGCATTTTTGAAATCAGCTTGTACAAGCTAGATTACAGGCCTCTAACCCTTCTCACACTCAATAATTAAATGCCAAACCAATGTGCCAAGATGTTGTTTTGTTCATTTGGTCATTACACACAAAATTAATCCATAATTAGAAAAAGTAACTTTGCCATTTTTGAAAAGTAATGCTTTATGTCAAATACAAATCCAAGAGGCATGGGCCAGATCTTTAAAGCTAGCATTTTGTACACAAATCACTCTGATCAAGAACAAGAGGTGCAACATAGTTTAGGGCATTGGACAGGCCTGTTTTGAAACTTGCATTTTCTTGCTTCAAGTAGAAGAAAACTTGCATAACAGATCCCATCTCTCATTCCTGTAACAACTAGCCAAAGCAAAGTTTGTAAACACTTTCCATACATCATAACTGACCTAAGGCACGATTAAACCCTCCCTCATACCTCCTCAAACACAAAAACACCATCCTCTTGCAAAAACAGGGCACCTGCTGCAGATTGAGGTCCACAACTCAATCCACTCGTGCACTTTGGCTAATAACCTTGCAAACACATTCCATACCATCCATTGAAACTGTTCCAAGCCCTAAACACCAGCTGTAACACTCCTAACCCCATCTGCCATTTTCATTTTTCAGTTTTGCAGGTGAACTTCTATAGCTCGATTCAGTTAGTTTCAAAGCAAGCTAGAGGTTGGAGAAGCATCCCTGAACTTCAAGCAAGCTGTACAAGTCCTCAAATTCCATTGAAAGTACCCACATTGATGTACACGATTCAAGCTGAATAGGTAAAAACATGGACTTCTATCTCTCAATCTAGGAAGAGTTAGGCTTAGGTTTATGAATGAAACATGCTCTACTCATGGCCCTGAAGCTACCCATATCATTACTTTTCATTTATGTAGTGTGTACTGAGAGAATTTTGAACCTGAACATTGGAAAAAGTTAGGTCAGGAATTGGGGGAGGAGAAATTCTCTCTCATTTCTGAGAGTTAGAACAACTTTTTTATATGTTTAGAATCGTGACAGCTTGCTCTACATTATTGATGTTGTGAGTTTTTGTTAAAAGTCAAAGAATCGGGAGTTAGCTTTGGTGCAAGAGGCGCGCGCGTTTTGTCATTCAAACATGGCTGGAGGTTGAAGACAAGCCCCTTGGGCTGGGCCTGACTTGTTTTTTCTGTTTGCACCATATTTTTCCACATACACCCCCCTGGCCCATTATGTGATATATTTGTCATTTTTGATTTTTTCTTTTTGATTCTGATTTTATATTTTTGCTCAAACATGAAAAAGCACTAAAAATATTTTTTCACATTTTTTTATATTTATTTGGCATTTATTTGTTTTAATTTGTTAGGCATATATATATGTAAATAATATGTTTCCTTTTATTTAAAACCCTAGAAAATAATACAAAATATTTATCTTTTTTTAGTCCTTATTTTTTTTATTTACCTTTTTGAAAACATTTCCTTAAAATATACTTTTTTATATAAATAATAAATATTTTATTTTTGTATATATTTAATATATTTAATACATAATATAAATACTTATATATTTATTAGAATATTTAGGATAAAAATACAAAAATAATACACTTTTATTTTTATTAATATTTGACCTCAAAAATTACTTTTTCATAACATACTTCTCTTTTATTTATTTTTGTATATAGTTAATAAATATTGTATATGATAAATAATAAATACTATTTATTTACAAAATTAGGGTTTTGCCCTAAACCATGAAAATACCCAAAAATTAACCTTTCTATTTTTGTTTATTTGTCACATGAAAAATACTTTTTACATACATATAAAACCATTTTTGTGCATTTTGCATATTTATTGTATTTATTCAATTATTGTACAATTAAATAACTTGTATATTCAATTTGGATTGTAATAGTTTAGATTTAAATTTCTTGCTAAATATCCCCATTTGAACATTTGTACCCCCCATCCCATAATTATGTTGTAATAATTTAGGATTTTATTTTTCGCATTTTAAAGCTTTCCAATTATGCCATGATAGACCTAGGGTTTGCATGCAAAAAAATAAAATAAAGAAAAATAGCTTGACCTAATTCAAAGACAAAAAAGTATGAAAATGGACAACACTAATCACACTTGCACCCCCTTAGGGTTACTCCACTTATTGCCTTCAATAATGGGCCATGTTGCATGTTGGGTGTCTTTGGCAAAACAAAACAATTCAAATGATCATAGTCCCTCGATGACGCTTTCGAAAGTTGCCTAAAAAATGATCAAGTCCCTTAAAGGAAAAATTGCCAAAGACACTTGGCACTATTGCATTCATGGTCTAAACGATGACCCGTGCCCGTCCCGTTAACATCCTAACATAAGACTGTCCACCAAATGCAATGGTGGAACAATACTGTTAAAAGGGTTAAAACATAGGAAAGATCTTTGAGAAATTTAGGGTAGATAGCTCTTGGTTACTTGACCATCTTGCAAAACAATCCTTGCCATTTTTCAAAACACACATCACAACACACTTTCAAAACAACTTTCAAAAACATTGAAAAATTTTCAAAAGACAAATACTCTTTGTATACATTCAAACATGAATCATTACAAAGGTTGCCACCACAATGGCCTCTTTTCAAAACATTTTCAAACCCACACACAAAGCACCATTTCAAACAATTGAAAGCACCATTTCAAACAATTAAAAATGCAAGGCAAGTGATCTAAGAAAGTAACTAAGAGCACATGGATAACCATGGATAGAAAGGGTGCTAATACCTTCCCTTTCTATAATCTACTCCCCGAACCCAAGAAAACATCTCAAAGGTTTTTGCTGTGCTTTTTAACCTTTCCTTAGGATAAAATAAAAAGTCGGTGGCGACTCTTGCTAAACCGAAACATTTGCGAAAACGAACGCAAAACCTCAAGTCAGTTCTCCCACCGTATCACAGAACTGGCGACTCTGCTGGGGAGAATTTTGAAAGTGGAGTAACCTTAGGGCTTAGATCACCCTCTTGCATGACTAATTGTTTGCTTTGATTGCTTTATATCTTGGTTCTTTTGTTTGGGCTTGGAATCCTACACCCGGATTTGGGGAAACATTCATAGATAGCAATACATTGTGGAAACTGTGCGGGGTATACTGACACGGTTGAAGAAATAGCTATATTAGTGCGACATATTTGTGAGTACCGGTAACCCTTGAGTTCAATCAAGGAGAGTACGGGGCCGCTGAGTGATGTTACTAAGCACTAATGACCTAGAACCTTACTTGACCATCTTGGCCTTTTATTAGGGGTAGTGAGATGACCGGCTTTGGTGCAGTCCGAAGTTGGTAGATACTCGATACTACACTCATTGAGGGTTGTTTTCTTGGAATATTTTGGTCGCTAGTTAAGTGGCTAAACCAAAACAATGAACATGGAAAACAATCCAATGATATTGAGCTCCTTAGAACCCAGTTACTATTTATAGGACAGGTTTTTAAGCCAACTACACTCAAGAGGGTACTTACCTATGAAACCTCATGCAAGCCTGAAACTAGGGTTTTGTGTGATTTGCTTGTACATATGTTTGTGCATACATCATGAACATCATAAAGCATCATATCATACACTAACCATTTCAAGGGTTTGGATCTTCATCTTTGTTCTTGTTTTGTAGGTCATGGAAATTCTTCGCAGGAAAACCATCCAAGTCAACCTTGTGAGAATCCCTCCTCAACTCAAGGAACTCACATCCAGAATTCCCGAAAGCTCTCCCTTCATTGAAAGACATGGTAAACTGCTCAGCCTAGTCAACACCAGCATTGAAGAGGACATGGTAAAGGTGTTGTTCCAGTTCTTTGACCCCCTTCACCACTGTTTCACATTCCCCGACTACCAATTGGTGCCCACTTTGGAGGAATTTTCTCAACTCTTGATAGTTCCTATTCTTAATCAACTACTTTATAACGGTACGGAAAAAGAACCAAAACCTGAAGATGTTGCTCAAGCACTACACTTGCAACCATCTGACATCAAGGGGCATTGGGAAACTAGAAGCGGTGTCAAAGGCTTCTTGGCAAAATTCTTGTTTGAGAAGGCACAAGAGTGTTGGAATGCATTGGACCTACAAGCCTTTGAAGAAATTGTGGCACTCCTCATTTATGGGTTGGTCCTGTTCCCAAATCCTGACCAGCTTGTAGATGTCAACGCCGTCAAGATTTTCCTATCCAGGAATCCCATACCAACATTGCTTGGGGACATTCTTCACTCATTTTACACACGAACAATGAGAAAGAGGGGTGTCCTCATGTGTTGTACTCCTCTCCTTGCAAGGTGGTTTATTTCGCACCTTCCACAATCTGTTTTGAAGAATGACCAAGGCTTAAGGTGGTCACAACGGTTGATGACCCTCACACACTCTGATGTACATTGGTGTTCTCGGTCCAGAGAAAATGTCATCATCATCGATCGTTGTGGAGAGTTCCCTAATTTTCCATTGCTTGGCATTAGAGGAGGCATTACCTACAACCCTTGTCTAGCTTTAAGACAATTTGGATATGCACGGAGGGATGGCTCTCATGACATGTTGATTCCTGACCTAGTTTTTGACTTCGACAACGATGCGCAAGGACTTCGCCAAAGATTCATCAGAGCTTGGAGGATGCCTAACAAGGTAGACAGCAAGACACTGGGGCACAAGAACTCCATCCCTCTTGAGCCTTATCTCATGTGGGTACGAACCCGAGCCCAGAGTCTAATGATGCCTTACCCTCATGTTCTCCCTGTGATTAAAGAGCCCGTTAAGGAAGGAGAGGTTCCCTACACCATCCTATATCCTGACATGCCAACATCATGGGAGGAGATGCAGAAGAGTTGGATCCAACTCAAGGAGGAACATAATACTTTTGAAGCCAGCTTCTACGCCAGTGAGAAGAAGGTTTTGGAGCTTACCCGCCGACTCCATGAGGAAGAGACCCTCAACTCCTACATCGCACCAAAGAGGATGCGCAACATCTTTTTACCTTGAGAAGTTTTTTGTAATATTTGGCCCATGGGGCATTTATATACTGACAAAATTTCTTCTTATTAATATGACGTGTGTTCTTTATGTTTGCAATAATTTTGAATTTTCTAAATCCTTGAATGCATTGCATAAATAAACATATCATTCATCATGCGCATAAGCAGGTCTCCACACCAGGTTTCCTTATCTTTCTGCTGTTTATTTCAGTAAGATGGATCTCGAATAGACGGTCAAGGATTTGCAGTCTCAAAACTCACAGTTTCAACATCTCCTGATGACCTTGGCAAAGGGTCAGGAGGATCTAAAAGCCCTGCTTGGGAACAAAGAGCAAGTGAAAAAGAAGAAGAAAAGAGTCGGGGTGGCTACCCTAGGAAGAAGGTTTGAGGGAGAAGCCAGAAGAGTTCTTGAATTTCCCCCTACGTCTGAAGAAGGAACCAGTAAAGGAAAAGGGGTTGCGGTACCTTCCGAATCCGAAGCTGAAGAAGAAGAGGCTGAAGAAGACGAAGACTACTCTGAGCAACAATACCCGCCCGCCGATGATAAGTACAAGAACTTGGAAGACAGGTTGGCAGCTATGGAGCTGCAGAAAGTTCCCGGCTTAGATTTCGAAGATTTGGGATTAATTGCTGGAATTGTGATCCCCCCGAAGTTTAAAGTGCAAATTTTTGCAAGATATGACGGGCTGTCTTGCCCAAAAATGCACCTAAGGTCGTACGTCCGAAGAATCCAACCTCACACTTCCGACAGAAACCTTTGGGTACACTTCTTTCAAGATAGCCTGTCTGGCACTCAGCTAGACTGGTTTTACAAGCTGGAAAGGTCAGAGATACATAGTTGGGAGGATCTGGCAGCTGCTTTTTATCGCCAATATCAGTATAACTCTGACTTGGCGCCAACCCGTACTCAGCTACAGAGTATGGGGATGGCCTCAGGTGAGGGATTCAAGGAGTACGCCCAGAAGTGGCGCGATCTGGCCGGAAGAGTGCAGCCACCTCTTTCTGATAGAGAACTTGTTGATATGTTCTTGGGGACCCTGTCTGGTCCATTCTTTAATCATCTGATCGGTATCTCTTCCGCTGGGTTTACTGAATTAATTCTGACTGGCAAGCGGGTAGAAGTCGGTATCAAGAATGGGAAGATTCAGAAGGATACCTCTGCATCTACAATTGCTAAGAAATCATTTCCGGTGAAAAAGGAAACGGCTGTTGTGTACTCTCGGAGAGGAGCAGGAAGAAGCGAGCGTCGGTCGACTGTGGGGGCCGTGATGATCCAAAATCCATCAAATGATCAGCCTCGCAATAACCAGTCTAGACCAAAACAGCAATGGGGAGAACGGCCGCCACGGCAGTTCACCCGCATTAATATGACGCCCGCGCAAGTTCTTCCGCATCTATTGAAGCTGAATCTCACAAATACCAAAGAAGCGCCGAAAAATGTGAATACAACCTCACCAGCTTACAATGCCAATGCCAAATGCGCCTACCATTCTGATAGCACCGGACATGACACAAACAATTGTTGGGCGCTAAAAAATAAAATTCAAGACTTGATAGATGCAAAAGAGGTGGAGTTCGATGCTCCAGAGAAGCCAAACGTGATATATGCTCCGATGCCGAAGCATGGTCGAAATGTCCATGCTATCGAGGAAGATTTGTATGTTTCTGATGTCAATGACCTGATAACTCCGCTGTTAACCATCAAGTTAAATCTGTTAAGAGCCGGGATTTTCCCGGGATGCAAAGAAGATTGCTACTGTTGTTACTCTCTACCAATCGACTGCCCGTTACTGAAGAAAGGCATCCAAGGCCTAATGGACAGTCAGCAAATTATGTTTGAAAAGGTTCCTGCTATTCCAACCCCTACTGAAGATGTTTCAATTATCACCATTCACTCCAATCTTTCCAAGGCCGTCAAAAAGCCTGTTAAGATTACATCCGCTACAAAGTCTATTCCTCTGAAAATAACTATGCTAGGGCCTGTCCCCTACAGTTCTGAAAAATCAATACCATGGAATTAAGGTGGAGAAATCTACTACCATGGTATTAAACAAGTTGAAGTAACCGAAGGAAGCTATGATGAAGAAGATGCCAGCATTGGAAACATTGCCGGCACAAGCAAGATCACCCGAAGTGGGAGAATATTTTCTCCAGAGATTGCCCCCCCAAAGGAAATCTTTGGACCCTTATCTGCTACCAAAGTTATTCCTGCACCGATAAAACTTTCCACAAAAACTTCGTTGATTGAAGATGTTGTTATTCCTATTGTTGTCCCTCCTACTTCTGCTGATAAGGGGAAAGGGATCCAAGATGAGCTCGTCAGGACGAGGGCTCAACCTTTGGTCATCCCGGAAACCTCTAAGAAAGAGATGGAGGAGATCTTGAAGATAATTAAAAAGAGTGATTATGACGTGGTAGAGCAACTGGGGCAAACCCCCTCGAAAATCTCCATGTTAGCATTGCTACTTTGTTCAGAGGCGCACGCCAAAGCATTGATAAAATTCCTGAAGACAGCCCATGTGCCCCAGGAAACCTCTACCGACCAATTCCAAGACTGTGTAGCCAGTCTTACAGCAGATAACGGTTTAGGCTTCTCTGATGCTGACCTGATCTCAAAAGGAAGAAAACACAACGACGTATTACATGTGTCAGTAGAATGCCAAGGAACTACTCTGGCCCATGTTCTGGTCGACACTGGTTCTTCTCTGAACGTGCTGCCTAAGAAGGCTCTCGACCGATTGGACTGTGAAGGTTTGGAGCTAAGGCCAAGTAATATCATTGTAAGGGTGTTTGACGGGTCGAAGAGAATGGTACACGGGGAGGTGGACATTCCCATTAAAGTCGGCACAGAAGTGTTCCCCTCAGCTTTCTATGTGATGGACATTCGTCTGTCATACTCTTGCTTATTGGGGAGACCATGGATACACAATGTCGGGGCAGTCACCTCTTCCCTACATCAAATGCTGAAATACCCTGTCAAAGGAAAGATCATAACCGTGCACGGTGAAGAGGAATATATGATCAGCCACTTGAACTCCTTTCGGTATGTAGAGGTAGAGGGTGAATTCATTGAAACACCATTCCAGCACTTTGAGGAAGTCTCTCCTGAGGTGGCAGTAGCCAAAGTGGTAGCTGAGGTACCAAAGCAGATGGCCAGGATGTCATCTCTAAAAGACGCGAAGGCTGCAATAAAGGAAGGGAAGAGCTCAACATGGGGGAAGTTGCCTGATATTCCTCACAAAACAGACAAGTTTGGTTTAAGATTCACTGCTGCGGGGCAGAAAGCTATGCACCGCTCAAAGGTTGAAAGAACACCCATCAAGATCTCTCCTTATGGGATCAATGCTTTGGAAGGTGAAGATGAAGAGGCCAACATTGAAGATTGGATCTACCCAACCATCGAAGGGGGACTACGCAACTGGGAGGCAAAGGACTTTGTCCCTATTACTTTTATTAATCAGTAATTATCTGTCAAACATTTCATGTGGTCTGTAATAATTACTTTTGAACAATTCGTACACTATTTTTTTCACCTCATGCCTTGCCCGGGGCATGTAGGTCCATTTGTAAGGGTTTTGATTATCTTCATATCCATATGCCATGTTTAATGATTCATTGGACGTTTTTCATTGATAAATTGATGTGTTCATTTTCTTTCCTTTTTACATTTTTTTTTTAAGGATGGCTATCCCTTACACACACCCACACTCACAAATGCAGGTACCCATCCACTCTGGATTCTATGGGTGACTATTCTGCTATTTCCTTCAATGACTCTGAAGATCTGGTCAATCAGGCTGAGTATGAAGATGACGAAGGTTGTGAAGTACCAGGGGAATTAGCCAGACTTTTACAGCAAGAAGAAAGGGCCATCTTACCTCACGAAGAGTTGTTGGAAACTGTCAACTTAGGAACAGAGGAAGACCGGAAGGAAGTACAAGTGGGTGCCAATCTGGAACCAAGTGTCAAGGAGCGCCTGATACAACTGTTAAATGAATATGTTGAAATCTTCGCCTGGTCTTATGAAGACATGTCGGGTTTAGACACAGACATCGTGGTTCACCGTCTCCCTACAAGAGAGGATTGTCCACCGATCAAGCAAAAAGTCCGCCGAATGAGGCCCGACATGTCTGAGAAGATCAAAGCAGAAGTGATGAAACAATTCAACGCTGGTTTTCTGGCTGTTACATCCTATCCACAATGGGTTGCTAACATCGTGCCAGTACCTAAAAAAGACGGCAAGGTCACGATGTGTGTGGACTACCGGGATTTGAATAGGTCTAGCCCCAAAGATGATTTTCCGCTAACGCACATTGACATTTTGATCGACAACACAGCTCAGCACAAAGTGTTTTCCTTCATGGATGGATTCTCGGGCTACAACCAAATTAAAATGGCCCCCGAGGACATGGAGAAAACAACCTTTGTTACACAATGGGGTACCTTCTGTTACAAGGTGATGCCGTTCGGACTGAAGAACGCAGGGGCAACTTATCAGCGCGCCATGGTAGCTTTATTTCATGATATGATACATCATGAGATCGAAGTTTACGTAGACGATATAATAGCTCGGTCACAAACAGAGGAGGAACACCTTGAGCATTTACAGAAGTTGTTTTCCAGATTGAAAGAATACAAACTCAGGCTGAATCCAAGTAAGTGTACTTTTGGAGTTAGGTCTGGTAAACTTCTAGGGTTTATTGTCAGCAACAAAGGCATTAAGGTCGATCTGGAAAAAGTGAAAGCAATACAAGAGATGCCTGCTCCCCGTACTGAAAAGGAGGTTAGAGGGTTCTTGGGGCGCTTGAACTATATTGCCAGATTCATCTCTCATCTGACTTCTACCTGTGAGCCAATTTTCAAATTGTTAAAGAAAGATCAGGTAGTTGAATGGAACGACGATTGCCAAGCTGCTTTTGATAAGATCAAGGAGTATTTGCTAGAACCTCCTATTCTGATGCCACCCGTCGAAGGAAGACCATTGATCATGTATCTGACCGTCTTGGATAACTCAATGGGGTGTGTTTTGGGCCAGCATGACGAGTCTCGTCGAAAAGAGCATGCTATTTATTACCTTAGCAAAAAGTTTACCGACTATGAGACTTGCTACTCACTGCTCGAGAAAACTTGTTGCGCTTTGGTATGGGCTACTCGCCGACTAAGGCAGTATATGTTGACTCATACCACCTTGTTGATTTCCAAAATGGATCCTATCAAGTATATCTTCGAGAAGCCTGCTTTATCTGGAAGAATAGCTAGATGGCAAATGATCCTAACAGAGTATGACATCCAGTACACCACTCAAAAAGCTATAAAAGGGAGTGCACTAGCTGACCATCTAGCTCATCAAGCTATCGAAGATTATCAATCCATGAGATTTGACTTCCCAGACGAGGACATCATGAATTTGGACAACATTGAAGGTAACGGATCGTATGACGGGCCTGAAAAGGGATCCCGATGGACCCTGTACTTTGATGGTGCTTCAAATGCACTTGGAAACGGTATCGGTGCGGTACTCATTTCCCCGGAAGGTTGTCACACGCCTTTCACGGCTCGACTTTGCTTCAGCTGCACAAACAACATGGCTGAATATGAAGCTTGCATCTTTGGTCTCAAGGCTGCTATAGACTTGGAGATCAAATCTTTGATCGTATTTGGGGACTCGGCTTTGGTTATCAGTCAAATCAAAGGAGAGTGGGATACCAAACATCCTAATCTTATCCCATACAAAGAACATGTCCTAACATTGTTGCCTCATTTCGAGCAAATTACCTTCGAGCATTTCCCGCGAGAAGAGAATCAGCTAGCAGATGCTCTGACAACAATGTCTTCCATGTTTAAACTCAATTGGGATAACGAGTCTCCCTAAATCACCATCGAGCGAATGGATGAACCTGCGCATTGTCATGAGATTAATACCGAAGAAGTAGTGGAACAGCCCTGGTTTCACGAAATCAAAAGGTATCTCCAGACTAGAGAATATCCCGAAGGAGCTTCCGTAAATGACAAGAAGTTCCTAAGGAAATTTGCTGCCAAGTTCTTCCTGAGCAATGGCATCCTCTATAAGCGCAACCATGATTATGTTTTACTCCGATGTGTAGACAAAGCTGAAGCAGAGTTAATCATGACCGAGATGCACAGCGGTACATTTGGCACCCACCTGAGTGGACATACAATGGCTAAGAAGATCCTAAGGGCAGGCTATTACTGGTCTACCATGGAAGCAGATTGCCATCAGCATTCCCGTACCTGCCACAAATGTCAAGTCTACGCTGACAAGATTCATATTCCTCTGGTTCCTCTCAACGTACTGACAGCTCCTTGGCCATTCGCAATGTGGGGCATTGACATGATTGGAGAAATCAAGCCCACGGCATCCAACGGACATCGCTTCATCCTGGTTGCCATTGACTACTTCACCAAATGGGTCGAAGCAGCTTCCTTCGCCTCTGTTACTAAAAATGTGGTTGCCCGCTTCATCAAGCAAAACCTCATATGCCGGTATGGTGTTCCGGACAGGATCATCACAGACAACGTTACAAATCTGAATAATACTATGATCACGGCATTGTGCGAACAGTTCAAGATTTATATTCACAATTCATCTCCCTATCGGCCAAAGATGAACGGTGCTGTTGAAGCTACGAACAAAAACATTAAGAAGATCATTCAGAAAATGACAGTCACTTACAAGGACTGGGATGAGATGTTACCGTTTGCTCTGCATGGATATCGTACGACGGCACGTACTTCAACCGGGGCAACCCCATTTTCTTTGGTATATGGCATGGAAGTTGTCCTGCCCATGGAAGTTCAGATTCCTTCTCTAAGGATTATGAAGGATGCAGGTTTGAATGAAGATGATTGGATTCAGACCCAACTTGATCAACTCAATTTGATCGATGAGAAGCGACTCGCTGCTGTCTTCCATGGTCAAACGAATCAAAAACGGATGATCAAGGCTTTCAACAAGAAAGTCAGACGTCAAGTATATCAAGTCGGAGATCTCGTAATCAAGCGGATTATCTTGCCGCAAAGTGATCCCAGGGGCAAATGGACTCCTACATACGAAGGACCATTTGTGATCAAGAGCATATTCTCTGGTGGTGCAATGATTCTGACCACCATGGACGGTGACGATTTGCCGCACCCTGCGAACGCAGACATAGTCAAAAGATACTACGCATAAAATAACCCGACAAGTCGAAAACCCGAAAGGGCGGCTTGGGAAAAAATGGGCATCCCGGTGGACCGAAAACCCGAAAGGGCGGTTCAGGAAAAAATTAGGGATAAAAAAAATAAAAAATAAAAAATAAAAAAAATTTGTACACCCGGCAAGTCGAAAACCCGAAAGGGCGGCTTGGGCAAAAAGGGGTTTCCCGGTGGATCGAAAACCTGAAAGGGAGATTCAGGCAAAAGTTAGGGAATTAAAGCGTATGAGTATGTCTCGTCGGATCACTTTAAGGATAATCTCTTCATCAACCAGCTCCAAGCTTCTGATCAATCCAGTCATCGGCAGACGAAGCATTGAATGGACAGATATTCAGAGTTGTGAAGGCTATAGCATAATGGAATCCCATGGAATTGTTTCACAATAGCCATCTTTCTTTTGTATAAATTTTTCAATTTTTACGACAACATCCTCTTACTAGGATGACTGTCTCCTTTGTACAAATATACTCATAGAAAGTTAATACAAATACTTTTCCAAATACAGAAATTTGCTTTGTCTTCTCTTGCTTTTCTACATTTATGTTTTATTTTGAGAAACATCCAATGTTTTGTTAAATAGGCATATGCATTTGAACATAATCATTTTCCTTACAAATCAAGAGAGATGATTACTGATAGGTTAAAGGTGCAGATAGATATCTCGATACCCTTTCAGAAGAAATCGCCAGCAGATTTGAAATCCAAATTCCTCAGTCAGAACTTAATTCCCTAAACAGAGTAAACTTCGGGATCCTCAGCAGAGAAAGCTTTCTCAAAACTGATCTCCCCAGCCAGAGGGCCTCCCAGAACTCAATTCCCCTCAGAGTTAAATTCAGAATCCCCAGTGGAGCCTTAAAAATCTGAAAATCCAATCCCCAGCGGAGCTAAAATTTCCAACCATCAATCCCCAGCGGAACCAGGCTAGTGAACCTTCTCCCCACAGAGATACTTCCCACCAAACTGAAGATTCTCAGTCATACCTCTCCAGTACGAGTCTATCAGATTCTGAACTCCCCAGTAGAGATCGTCAGAAGTTCTCATTCCTACAAGTCACCAAGGAATTCCAATTCCCCGCAGTGGTCCTAAGATCCCTCAACAATTGAAAATCTTGCATTTCCCCAAGTAGAATGAAGACTCTCATTCTCAGTGCCTCACAGGATAATCAGATGTTCTCCAGTGAAGATCTCCTCAAGACAAGAATCCCCAGAAGATTGGTATACAACCCAAGCTCCTAATTCTCCAGCAGTAGTCAACAAGGATGTCTCATCCTCAGCAATCAAAATTCTTGTCTTCCTCTGCAGCAGTCAAGGATTCACTTTCCCTAGCAGCAGTCAAGATTCTTTATCTCTAGGATTCATCTATCCTCAGCAAGACAGCTCTTCGGCTTACATGCGCATTCATTTACATTCATATCATAAACATTGATATAACATATATTGCATCATACATATCATGCAACATAACTTTGTGATTTAGCTAACATTTCACCCTTTTCAGGATGAGATTAAAAGGCTATCGTTAACAATTATTCAGATACAGTACAAATACACCCCAGACATGGCGGTCATTCTATTACTCATTCAGAATTTCAAGTCAGATACAGTACAGATACACCCCAGACACGGCGGTCATTCTACTACTCATTCAGACTACAGCAATCCGATACAGACTAGATACGCTCCAGACATGGCAGCCATTCTATCTCTCATTCAGATTCATTTATCCACCTCAAGGTTCAATGCATTCCAAACACGGATACCATCCTGACCCTTACAACAGTAGTTTGATTCTCCCCAGTGCGTTCGCCACAGAAGTCATTCTGTCATTTATTTAGATCCCAGTTACAGTTTCAGATACACTTCAAACACAGAAGTCATTCTATTACTCATACGGATCTCAATCCCAGTTACGGTTTCAGATACACTCCAGACACGGAAGTCAGTCTGCTACTCATACAACTTTCAACTTCAGATACAGTCCAGATATGCTCCAGACACGGTTGCCATTCTGTCACTCATTCAGAATTTGTCCCCAGCACGCAGTTGCTCCATACAGATGTTTCTCTGTCACCCAGATACAATACAGATACACTCCAGACACGGGAGTCAGTCTGATATTCATTCTTCAAAGCACAGTTACAGCTCAGATACGCCCCAGACACGGAGGCCATTCTTCTGCTCATACAAACTCAGTCCTTAGATGCAGTTCAAATGCATTCCAGACACGGATACCATTTTAATCCTCATTCTTCTGACCTATCACATCGCAGTTCAACAAACATTCCAGATGGCATCTTTAAGCCCATCCCCGACAAGATTCTGTCACCCTTTAAGATGGCATCTTTAAGCCCATCTCCAAATGGCATCTCTAAGCCCATTCCCACATCCATTGTTCCGACGAGTGCAAATTTAAGGGCACTCTAGTGTCCAATCTCCTTTTACCTTCGAGACGCGAAAGGCAAACCTGCCAATCTAACTCTTCAAGTGCAAGAAGATTGAACAGGGGCAACTGTTGTACCCCAAAATTTGCCCTCTCATTTCTTCAACATCTTCTCATCCCAAGACCCTTGGAGCTCAAGATCAAGTTAGGGTTTGCTCTGCTCAAGACTCCTCCTTGCACTGTTGACCCAAATTAGGGTTTGAGTTTGCACAGAGATGTTTTGACCTAAAAGGCCCAAATTTACTTTCATGCTTCATGTTGGACTCCCAAGTTTATCCATACCAAGTTTCAAGCCTTGATTCCAATCTTTGCCCAGTCAATTGGACAGTTGACCTAGAAATCAGCTGTATTGGGGAAAAAGTCAATTGTGGTCAATTGACAGTCAAACCTCATGATTTTTGACCCACATCAACATTTTGAACTCATATGGACCATTTGATCAAGTTTGGATCACAATTCCACAAGAAATTTGATCAGATCACCAAAAGGGAAAAATGGTCATTTTTAGGGTTTTGACTGCACAAAGGCAATTTTTGAATGTTTGACCTAACCAATGGCAAACCAAGCTCCCTTATGGCCTCAAGGACTCAATGGCATTGTCTTGATCCATTCAACAAGTTCAAAAGATCCCAAAAGCACAAGATTGACAGATGAATTTTCCAGTCAACTGATCAAAATTTGACTGTATACTGAAAAGTCAAACTTTGACTTTTTGGTCAAAATCAAGTGTCAAGATTCATCTTTCATCAAAACATGTCAAATTATGAAACTTATTCATCAAGAAACCAAAAATTACAAATTAGGGTTTGAAATGAAGAAATTTCATAACTTAGAAATTTTCTAAGTTATGGAATTTCCTAATTTTTTCCTAACTTTGTCCCATTTTTTCATCAAGATACATTTGGATTCAAACAAAACTCAAAACATGAAAGTTGTAGTCCATTGCAAAATATACAACTTTTATTCACAAAGTTTTCTCAAAAGAAGCTTGTAGCTCAAGTTATAATTTTTGGAATAGGGGTGCAAAACATTCTTAACTTAGAAAATTTTGACCTATTTTAGGCAGGATTTTTGCCCAACTTCATGGCCACTTTTCACATGCTTCCACTTGGAATCTCAACTTGCATTACAAATATGGATTGTAGTACACATTCCAAGATTTCCAAATTGTCAAAGAACTTCTCAAACACCCTTGTGGTTAGGGAGAATCGAATTGGCAAAGTTGGGCAAAAGTCACTTTTGTTCATGACCAAATGCATGTTCATAACATGGGCATTTTTGAAATCAGCTTGTACAAGCTAGATTACAGGCCTCTAACCCTTCTCACACTCAATAATTAAATGCCAAACCAATGTGCCAAGATGTTATTTTGTTCATTTAGTCATTACACACAAAATTAATCCATAATTAGAAAAAGTAACTTTGCCATTTTTGAAAAGTAATGCTTTATGTCAAATACAAATCCAAGAGGCATGGGCCAGATCTTTAAAGCTAGCATTTTATACACAAATCACTCTGATCAAGAACAAGAGGTGCAACATAGTTTAGGGCATTGGACAGGCCTGTTTTGAAACTTGCATTTTCTTGCTTCAAGTAGAAGAAAACTTGCATAACAGATCCCATCTCTCATTCCTGTAACAACTAGCCAAAGCAAAGTTTGTAAACACTTTCCATACATCATAACTGACCTAAGGCACGATTAAACCCTCCATCATACCTCCTCAAACACAAAAACACCATCCTCTTGCAAAAACAGGGCACATGCTGCAGATTGAGGTCCACAACTCAATCCACTCGTGCACTTTGGCTAATAACCTTGCAAACACATTCCATACCATCCATTGAAACTGTTACAAGCCCTAAACACCAGCTGTAACACTCCTAACCCCATCTTCCATTTTCATTTTTCAGTTTTACAGGTGAACTTCCATAGCTCGATTCAGTTAGTTTCAAAGCAAGCTAGAGGTTGGAGAAGCATCCCTGAATTTCAAGCAAGTTGTACAAGTCCTCAAATTCCATTGAAATTACCCATATTGCTGTACACGATTCAAGCTGAACAGGTAAAAGCATGGACTTCTATCTCTCAATCTAGGAAGAGTTAGGCTTAGGTTTATGAATGAAACATGCTCTACTCATAGCCCTGAAGCTACCCATATCATTACTTTTCATTTATGTTGTGTGTACTGAGAGAATTTTGAACCTGAACATTGGAAAAAAGTTAGGTCAGGAATTGGGGGAGGAGAAATTCTCTCTCATTTCTGAGAGTTAGAACAACTTTTTTATATGTTTAGAATCGTGACAGCTTGCTCTACATTATTGATGTTGTGAGTTTTTGTTAAAAGTCAAAGAATCGGGAGTTAGCTTTGGTGCAAGAGGCGCGCGCGTTTTGTCATTCAAACATGGATGGAGGTTAAAGACAAGCCCCTTGGGCTGGGCCTGACTTGTTTTTTCTGTTTGCACCATATTTTTCCACATACACCCCCCTGGCCCATTATGTGATATATTTGTCATTTTTGATTTTTTCTTTTTGATTCTGATTTTATATTTTTGCTCAAACATGAAAAAGCACTAAAAATATTTTTTCAGATTTTTTTATATTTATTTGGCATTTATTTGTTTTGTTAGGCATATATATGTAAATAATATGTTTCCTTTTATTTAAAACCCTAGAAAATAATACAAAATATTTATCTTTTTTTAGTCCTTATTTTTTTTATTTACCTTTTTGAAAACATTTCTTTAAAATATACTTTTTTTATATAAATAATAAATATTTTATTTTTGTATATATTTAATATATTTAATACATAATATAAATACTTATATATTTATTAGAATATTTAGGATAAAAATACAAAAATAATACACTTTTATTTTTATTAATATTTGACCTCAAAAATTACTTTTTCATAATATACTTCTCTTTTATTTATTTTTGTATATAGTTAATAAATATTGTATATGATAAATAATAAATACTATTTATTTACAAAATTAGGGTTTTGCCCTAAACCATGAAAATACCCAAAAATTAACCTTTCTATTTTTGTTTATTTGTCACATGAAAAATACTTTTTACATACATATAAAACCATTTTTGTGCATTTTGCATATTTATTGTATTTATTCAATTATTGTACAATTAAATAACTTGTATATTCAATTTGGATTGTAATACTTTAGATTTAAATTTCTTGCTAAATATCCCCATTTGAACATTTGTACCCCCCATCCCATAATTATGTTGTAATAATTTAGGATTTTATTTTTCGCATTTTAAAGCTTTCCAATTATGCCATGATAGACCTAGGGTTTGCATGCAAAAAAATAAAATAAAGAAAAATAGCTTGACCTAATTCAAAGACAAAAAAGCATGAAAATGGACAACACTAATCACACTTGCACCCCCTTAGGGTTACTCCACTTGTTGCCTTCAATAATGGGCCATTTTGCATGTTAGGTGTCTTTGGCAAAACAAAACAATTCAAATGATCATACTCCCTCGATGACGCTTTCGAAAGTTGCCTAAAAATGATCAAGTCCCTTAAAGGAAAAATTGCCAAAGACACTTGGCACTATTGCATTCATGGTCTAAACGATGACCCGCGCCCGTCCCGTTAACATCCTAACACAAGATTGTCCACCAAATGCAATGGTGGAACAATACTGTTAAAAGGGTTAAAACATAGGAAAGATCTTTGAGAAATTTAGGGTAGATAGCTCTTGGTTACTTGACCATCTTGCAAAATAATCCTTGCCATTTTTCAAAACACACATCACAACACACTTTCAAAACAACTTTCAAAAACATTGAAAACTTTTCAAAAGACAAATACATCTTTGTATACATTCAAACATGAATCATTACAAAGGTTGCCACCATAATAGCCTCTTTTCAAAACATTTTCAAACCCACACACAAAGCACCATTTCAAACAATTGAAAGCACCATTTCAAACAATTAAAAATGCAAGGCAAGTGATCTAAGCAAGTAACTAAGAGCCCATGGATAACCATGGATAGAAAGGGTGCTAATACCTTCCCTTTCTATAATCTACTCCCCGAACCCAAGAAAACATCTCAAAGGTTTTTGCTGTGCTTTTTAACCTTTCCTTAGGATAAAATAAAAAGTCGGTGGCGACTCTTGCTAAACCGAAACATTTGCGAAAACGAACGTAAAACCTCAAGTCAGTTCTCCCACCGTATCACACATCCCTATTATCAAGCATCTAACAGTTTATAAGTTACGGAAAGTAAATTACAAGGCATCGGGTATTTACATCGCCAAAAGCAACCCTTTGAAATTTAAATGCGGAAAATAAATAAAGCAGTAAAGATAGTCCTAATTATCTATTACATTCCGGGAACAAATACAATATGATATAAATGGATCGCGTGCGGAAAATTAAATCGAATGCGAGTTCTAGGGTTTTGACCCTTTGTTATTAAAGAAAAAGATTTTTTTGTTGTTTATGAATTAAGAAAGAAATTATCGAAGTTAATTATTAAACTAAATTAAATTAATTAATTAATGAAAATAAATATTTTTTGGGTTTTTGATATTTTAAGAAAGAAAAATAAAATTGATCAATGTTAATAAAAACCTAATTATGTCTAAGTTAATTTTAATTATTGAAAAATATATTAAAATCATTCCTAATTAATGACCTAAATTAATTAATTGATTTGTTAATAAAATAAAATATTAAAATCTAATTTAATAAGGAAAATATTTTTTGGTTATAATTTTATTAAAGAAAAATATTTGATTGGTTAAGAAAATAATGAAAAATAATTAAATTAAATAAAAATGACATAGAAAGAGTTAGGGGTGTGGGCCTGATTAGAGGTTCAGAATAGCAATTCAGAGGCCCAATAACATGCTGGTCTGGTTGACTTTGAGAAATCTAGTGGATGCACGCTGACCTGGTCCATGGTAGACCCTCACTCCTGGATCACCAGATTTGGCCTTGGGCCATCTGGCACTTTGATGTGTGAAGGAACATGATACACTACGCGCCTGGATCTGCATGGGATAACCTGTAGAAAAATAACAAATGCAAATTGGGGGGACCTGGGATTCGAACCCAGGTCCTGTACATGACTGCCATCGCTTGCTTCCACTAGGCCAACACGCTTCAATTGTTAATATATTAAGCAATAATGATAATATGATAAAATGAATTAATATGCCAGAAAAATAAAAAAAAGGGCGCGCGTGTTTGAATCAGGCTAATCAGAGGGAGACACGTTGTCGTCCCTGACCTTCCAACCCTGTAACTTTACCTGCGGATTTAAATCCGCAGCTAAATGCGTAGGTCATTCCTAAAATTAATTCCAGGCCATATAAACTCCTCCCAAGACCATGGTTGTGTTCCTACTTCTCTTCCAGTCATATCCATGGCCATCAATGGAGCTAATTTTGCTTGCAAGAGAAACGCCCAAAAAACAAACCACAAAACCCTAGATTCGTCACTTGGCCTTACAGATCAGATAAATAAAATTGGGTAATAGAAAGCTTGGAAATTTGATGAGGATTACGAATATGCCCATAGTTTATACAAAAGATGCAGGAATCAAGATTTGCGAATTCAAAAGAAGAGCGATTTTTTGAGATACTTACAGAGCTTTTGAGCGTGTATGGAGACTGGCTTTGGGTTGGTTCTTCTTCAGTGATTGTCGAGGAAACGATTGAGATCCTTCTTGGCTTCTGAATTTGCCTCTAAGTGTGATTTTGGTTTTCAACTTTTTACCACTTTTTCCAAGTTTTTCTTTCAGTATTCTTGCAGCCTCTCGCCCTCAATTTCGTGCCTTTTCCTTCTATATGTATCATGGAATGTATTAGGTCAAGAATTATGCTTTGAATCTTTGCACATCAATGCCATGGGATTTGATTTGATCCACCATTGAAAGCTTGCCTAATTTATCAAAAATCCATCTTTTGGTACATGATATGATGAGATACGAATTTGATGCTGATCATGATGATGATTAAGTCCTGAAAATAGCAAAAGATCTCATGTAATCAAGTTTTCTGATTTTATTTGATTTAATTTGATTTAAAATAAAATAATTCAATAAAAAATAAAATAAAATAATAAAATTGATAAATGGACACAAGGCTGAAGCTAAGACACATGTGAAATGTGGCAAGTCCAAATCAAGTGGAAAAGAATGGGCCCATTTGACAAAATTTGAAGTTTTGGGGATAGTTGACTTTTGGCAATTTTGCAAAAATGGCCAACTTCAACAATGCATAACTTCTTCAATTTTGAACTTTTAGAAGTGTTCTTGGACTTTTTAGAAAGCTTGATATGTCCTATAACCAACCCTTTTGGTATAATTTCATTTTGATATTCCATGCTCAAGTTATAAGCTTTGGGAAAAAGGTGTTTTTGTTGACTTTCAAAAATGACCTATAATGTCCAAATTTATAACTTCTTGTGAGTGCATTTCCTGAACTTGGGGTATGAAGATGGATTGTAGGAAATTGGATCCTATTTAAAATGAGATTTGTATGGGTCATTTCTCATAAAGTATGAGAAAGTTATGCTTGGTCAAAGTTGAGTTGACTTTTCCTATAAAACCCTAATTTAGCAACTTTTGAGTCTTGATGAATTTTGAGCAATCCTTGATGAATTTTGAGCAATCCTTGATGAATCATGATCAAACCTTGATAAAATGATGAAATATACTTCAAAATGATAATGTTGACAAAAAATCTTGAAGTTTGACTGTTATAGGTCACAGTTGACTTTTGCCCTAGCATAGTCGATTTTTGGACCCTTTGAGCAATTGACTGAGCAAACTTCCTCTGCAAGGCTTGAAATTTGTCATGGATGACCTTGAGAACATATTAGTACATTAGGGATAATTTGAGGTCATTTGGACTTAAGGATCTTGATGCAACACAAAACCCTAATTTGGGGTTGACTGCCTTAGGAGATGATTTGTCTGACCCACTCTTGAGCAAACTTGAGCAACTTGGAGATTTTTCTTGCAATGTTTTGAGAAATAATGAGAGGGAAAATATTGGGGTACAACAGCTGCCCCTGTTCAATCTTCTTAAACATGAGGATATAGATTGGCTTTCGTGCCTTTCGTGATCCGAAGGTGGAAGATGATTGAACACTAGAGTGCCTAGAAATTTGCACTCGCGTGAAGTGGTATCAGTCTTGTGATGTCGGGAATGGGCTTACAGATGCCATTTGGAGATTTTTGATAGTAGGTCTTCGACTGGAATAAGAATCAGGGAGATCTTAGCGTTGATCTGACTGAACCAGAGAAGGTCTTGGATTGACTTTGACTGGATAAGAATCAGAAAAATCTTAGAATAAATTTAACTGAACCAGACGAAAGTCTTGGAACATCTTCAACTGGAATAAGAATCAGGGAGATCTTATCGTCGATCTGACTAAACCAGAGAAGGTCTTGGATTAACTTTGACTGGATAAGAATCATAAAAATCTTAGAATCGATTTAACTGAACCAGACGAAAGTCTTGGAATATCTTCAACTGGAATAAGAATCAGGGAGATCTTAGCATCGATCTGACTGAACCAGAGAAGGTCTTGGGTTAAATTTGACTGGATAAGAATCAGAAAAATCTTAGAATCGATTTAACTGAACCAGACGAAAGTCTTGGAATATCTTCAACTGGAATAAGAATCAGGGAGATCTTAGTGTCGATCTGACTGAACCAAAGAAGGTCCTGGATTAACTTTGACTGGATAAGAATCAGAAAAATCTTAGAATTGATTTAACTAAACCAGGAAAAAGTCTTGGAATATCTTCAACTGGAATAAGAATCAGGGAGATCTTAGCGTCGATCTGACTGAACCAGAGAAGGCCTTGGATTAACTTTGATTGGATAAGAATCAGAAAAATCTTAGAATCGATTTAACTGAACCAGACGAAAGTCTTAGAATATCTTCAACTGGAATAAGAATCAGGAAGATCTTAGCGTCAATCTGACTGAACCAGAGAAGGTCTTGGATTAACTTTGACTGGATAAGAATCAGAAAAATCTTATGATCGATTTAACTGAACCAGACGAAAGTGCTGGAATATCTTCAACTGGAATAAGAATCAGGGAGATCTTAGCGTCGATCTGACTGAACCAGAGAAGGTCTTGGATTAACTTTGACTAGATAAGAATCAGAAAAATCTTAGAATCGATTTAACTGAACCAGACGAAAGTCTTGTGAGCATCTTTCTGAGGAATCTGCTGAAACAGCCCTCAATAGATGTAGTTTTTGAGGGGACTACCAGGTCATATAAGTAGTCAACGGTGTTTATTGATTCGTCTTTCCCTGAAAAGGTAAAGAGTTAGTCATATGCAATGTCATGATGTATGAAATGCATGATATATATCAAGCAATGATGCTTTCAAAATAAATGAGATTGTGTGGTATGATGCGTATATGCTTGTATCATGATGTATGGAAATGTAATGTTTCTAGCTGGGGAAGATGAATCCCGGATAGCTGCTGAAGAATAGAGTTGTATTCTTCGTTTCCGCTGGGGATGGTGAACGAAGAGAATAAACCTGCAGGAGAGGATGACTCCATTGGGGGAATAAACTGATGAGGAGATTACTCTGTGGGGAAGAGATGTTCTGCTGAAGATTCCACTGATAAATTCCGTCGGGATGAATTATCGTTGCTGGTGATATTGAATCCTATTGGGGATTGAATTCCTGCTTGTGAAAGGAAAGAAATCTGCTGGGGATGATCTTCGGTTGCGACTTCTCTGGGAATAACCTTTTAGACTCTTATGGGGATAATCCTTTGAGTTCTGCTGGGAATGATCCTTTAAACTCGGCTGGGGAGATTTATTTTTGTACTTCGCTGGGGATAAACTTCCAGAGTCTACTGGGGATGATTCTCCCAACTCCGTTGGGAAAGCTTTTTCAGACTGTGCTGGGAAAATTTTAACTCCACTGGGGATATCTTGTACCCTGCCGGGGAGCATTATTATACTCCGTTGGAGAATATTAAGACTGTCGGGGATATCAAGTCTTTTTAGTGTTGATGGTAGATAAACTCTGCTTGGGGAGTATATTACCGATTCACTCACAATTACAAGTCTCGGCTGGGGAGAGCTATCATTACTGTCTTACTCTGCGGGGAGTGAAGGTATCTTAGCCATATTCTTCAGTTGAATCTACCTTTGTACCTGGTGGACAGAGCAACTATACAGTTTGGACAATTTTATTGCCCCTATTTCTGATATTACCAGTAATCGTCTTTTGTTTCGCATGTAAATATTTATGAGCAGCAATTAATGTCAAATGCATATATCAAAAATGAACATTGGACGTTCTTTGCAAAACAAAACAGATAAAGGAAAAATAGTTTGAAATTTCTTTGAAGATGAATTGTATTGATTTTGAAGTTTGGCCTGTAAATGGGCGCTTTTGTACAAGAGGCTGACGTCCTAGTAAGAGAACTCCGCCGAACAAATAGAGTTTACACAAATTGTGAAAAACAAAACAGCTATGTGAACAACCCCACTGGGTTCCAATTCTGCTATTGCCTTTATATCCTCGAGCATCTCATCACTTTGCTACTTGGTTGAAGGTAGATCAGATTGATTAGTGTCGTCTGAGCTTGATAATTGATACCGAAGTCTAGATGCAAGGTGATCCAATGAGACATAGTGTTACGCTTTAATCCCTAATTTTTGCCTGGACCGCCCTTTCGGGTTTTCAGTCCATCGGGATACCCATTTTTGCCCAAGCCGCCTTTTCAGGTTTTCGACTTGTCGGGTGTACAGATTTTTTTATTTTCATCCCTTATTTTTGCCCGAACCCTTTTGGTTTGCCGGGAAGCCCTTATTTTTGCCTAGGCCAGTCAACCTAGCGGGTCTTTGATTATGCGTAGTATCTTTTCACTATGTCTGCATTGACGGGGTGAGGAAGGTCGTCACCATCCATGGTGGTTAGAATCATAGCTCCTTCTGAGAAAATATTCTTAACCACAAATGGCCCTTCGTAAGCAGGGGTCCATTTACCCCTGGGATCACCTTGTGGCAGTATGATGCGCTTGATAACTAGATCCCCAACTTGATACTCTTGTCATCTAACTTTCTTGTTAAATGATTTGATCATCCTCTTTTGATACGTCTGACCATGACAGATAGCAGTAAGTATCTTTTCATCGATTAAGTTTAGCTGATCAAGTCGAGTTTGAATCCAGTCATCTTCGCTCAAACCTGCATCCTTCATGATCCGAAGAGAGGGTATCTGAACTTCAATAGGTAAAACAGCTTCCATGCCGTATACCAAAGAATAAGGTGTTGCCCCTGTTGACGTCCGTGCTGAGGTACGGTGCCCATGAAGAGCAAATGGTAACATCTCGTGCCAATCTTTGTATGTCACAGTCATCTTCTGCACAATCTTCTTAATGTTCTTATTAGTCGCTTCTACAGCCCCATTCATCTTCGGCCGGTAGGGAGAAGAGTTGTGATGCTGTATCTTGAACTGGTTGCAGAGCTCAGTGATCATCTTATTGTTAAGATTTGTACCATTGTCTGTAATGATCCTCTCTGGTACACCATATCGACATATCAGATTGTGCCGAACGAACAGTGCTACGACGTTCTTGGTTACTGTAGCAAAGGAAGTTGCTTCAACCCACTTCGTAAAATAATCAATAGCTACCAGGATGAAACGATGCCTATTGGATGCCGTAGGTCTGATCTCTCCGATCATATCAATGCCCCACATTGAAAAAGGCCAAGGAGTTGTCAAGATGTTCAGAGGAACTGGAGGTATGTGCACCTTATCAGCGTAGACCTGACACTTGTGACATGTCCGAGAATGCTGATAACAGTCGGCTTCCATTGTGGACCAATAATATCCTGCCCGAAGGATTTTCTTTTCCATGGTATGTCCACTGGAATGAGTTCCGAAAGTACCTTCATGTAAATCTTCCATGATCCTTTCTGCTTCATTCTTATCCACACATCGCAGTAAGGTTGAATCATGGTTACGCTTGTAAAGGATGCCATTACTGATGAAGAACTTCGCCGCGAACCTCCTTAGAAACTTCTTATCATTAACAGATGCACCCTCGGGGTATTCCTGAGCCTCAAGGTATCTCTTCACCTCGTGAAACCAGGGCTTTTCTGTTACCTCTTCAGTCTCAATATCACAGTAATGTACAGGTTCTTCCAATCTTTCAATGATAATCCGGGGAGCCTCATTGTCCCAATTAACTTTGAACATAGAAGACATCGTAGCCAGCGCGTCCGCCAACTGATTCTCCTCTCTAGGGAAGTGTTCAAAGGTTATCTCCTCAAAGTGCGGAAGTAAAGTCAACACATACTCCTTGTAAGGAATAAGATTTAGGTGTTTCGTATCCCACTCGCCTTTGATCTGACTGATCACAAGAGCGGAATCTCCGAAAACACTTAGAAACTTAATCCTTAGGTCAATTGCTGCTCGAAGACCCATGATGCATGCTTCATACTCAGCCATGTTGTTGGTGCAGTTGAAATATAGTCGGGCGATAAACATAGTATGAGAGCCTTTAGGAGATATGATCACGGCGCCAATGCCATTTCCCAAAGAGTTCGAAGCTCCATCAAAGTACATAGACCATAGGGATCCCTCCTCAGGTCCTTCATCCGGTCCAGGTTCTTCGCAGTCAGTCACTATCATGATATTCTCATTCGGGAATTCAAAGTTCATAGACTGGTAATCATCCACTGCCTGATGTGCCAAATGATCTGCCAACACACTTCCCTTAATTGCCTTTTGGGTCGTATATTGGATGTCATACTCAGTCAAGATCATCTACCATCTCGCTATTCTTCCGGACAAAGCAGGTTTTTCGAAGATATACTTGATTGGATCCATCTTTAATATCAATAGAGTAGTGTGAGTCAACATATACTATCTCAGCCGGCGAGCAGCCCATGCCAAAGCGCATCAAGTTTTCTCGAGCAGTGAGTATCGGGTCTCACAGTCGGTAAACTTTTTGCTAAGGTAATAAATAGCATGCTCTTTTCGACCAGGCTCGTCATGCTGACCCAGCACACACCCTATTGAGTTGTCGAGTACCGTCAAGTATAGGATTAAGGGTCTCCCTTCAACTGGAGGCATCAGAATGGGTGGCTCTTGGAGATACTCTTTGATTCTTTCGAAAGAGGCTTGACATTCATCATTTCATCGTACCACTTGATCTTTCTTCAGTAGCTTGAAGATTGTTTCACAAGTAGCAGTCAGGTGCGAGATGAATCGGGTGATATAGTTCAGACGTCCCAGAAAGCCTCTGACTTGTTTCTCTGTTCGGGGAGCTGGCATCTCTTGTATAGCCTTCACCTTTGCAGGATCCACTTGAATACCTTTGTCACTTACGATGAAACCCAGCAGCTTACCAGACCTCACCCCGAAGGTGCACTTGTTCGGGTTTAACCTTAGCTTGTATAACTTCAACCTGTCAAATAGCTTCTGAAGATGGTCGAGATGCTCTTCTTCAGTCTGGGACTTTGCAATCATATCATCAACATATACCTCAATCTCGTGATGAATTATATCATGAAACAAAGCGACCATGGAACGCTGATACGTTGCCCCAGCATTCTTCAGTCCAAAAGGCGTGACCTTGTAGCAAAAGGTACCCCACTGAGTAACAAAAGTTGTCTTCTCCATGTCTTCGGGAACCATTTTAATCTGATTATAACCGGAGAAACCATCCATAAAGGAGAATGTAAGTGTTTAGTTATTGGCATGTATTTTTGGTAAAACCAGGTGTGTGAATGTCATGACTGATGTCATAACATTATGGATTATTAGGTACTTTATGCAGAAAAAGTATGGCATACAGTAGCTGCTGTTTATGAGTGTGTATCTGAGCATTTTGCAATGATCACATTTATTACTTTCTACCAAAATCAGTAAACAGGAATTCTGATTTCATAACAAATGTTAAGACATCCTGTACTGATCTAACAGTTATGCAGTTTGGTTAATTCTGAGATTTTTCAGGAATTTGGTTCTTACATTCCAGAACAGAATCTCACGTGGACTTTAGGTTAACCTAGCTCAACCCTAATCTGGTTGATAAAGTCTTGTGACCAAGTCTTGAGGTTAACCCTAATTAACCCTAGCTTTTCGTGGAAGCCCTAACTGAAGAAACAACTGCATATATATTCAACAGGAAAGCTAATTGGATTTTAACTCTTAGACAGAAGATCAATTCGGAGCTGTATAGTTTTAACTGCTGTAATCCAAGCAAGTATCATTGTGATAAGTGACTTGGAATAGGTTTTGATTGTAAGGGTTTTTGTATCACTCAAAGCTTTAAAGCAAGAGTTTTTGTGTCTCTTGACTAAATCTTTGAAGCAAAGTCAAGTTAGGTTTATGTATCACTCAAAGCTGTGAAGCACGAGTGTTTGTGTTACTTGATTAAAAGCTGTGAAGCATAATCAAGTGTATGTTCTGAAGAGTGTCTTCATTATTTCATTAGTCAATTGTTTAAGTATCACTGCTGTGATTGAGGGGGAGTGAGTAGGAACTCAGGTTTAAGTTGAACTTAGATTGAAGTTGCATTGGGTAGGTCTTAAGTGAAGGAGATAAACTGGTTGGTTTATTCCTGAATTAATATCTCTTATAGTGGATTTCCTCCCTGGCTTGGTAGCCCCCAGAGTAGGTGTTGTTTCACACTAAACTGGGTAAACAATTGACTGTGTTCTTTACTATTTTTATTTACTGTCTTATAGAAAGTCAGATACGGTGTCATAACATTCACTAGGACATTGAGTATATGCTGCCAGAATTTCAATTGGCATCAGAGCAGGCACCCTGCCTGTATTACTGGGTGAGATCTAGGGATATCACTTTCTGGCACTATGGACAAAGAAGGAGTTTTTGGAAACAGACCACCCATTCTGGATGGATCAAATTATGACTACTGGAAACCTCGTATGATTGCCTTCTTAAAATCACTTGACAAAAAGGCTTGGAGAGCTGCTGACAAAGGATGGAACCATCCCACCATAACTGAGAAAGATGGGACAATCAGTCTGAAGCCTGAGGAAGAATGGAGCAAAGAAGAAGATGAGTTAGCCCTGGGTAATTCCGAAGCTTTAAATGCCTTGTTCAATGGAATTGATAGAAACATATTCAGACTGGTACATCAATGTGAACTGGCCAAGGAAGTTTGGGACACTCTCAAAACTACCCATGAGGGCACATCCAAAGTAAAAATGTCAAGGCTTCAGATGCTGACTACCAAGTTTGAGAACCTAAGGATGATGGAAGATGAAACCATTCATGAGTTTCACATGAACATCTTGGAGATTGCCAACACCTCAGGAGCATTGGGAGAAAAGATGTCAGAAGAAAAACTGGTGAGAAAGATTCTCAGATCCTTGCCTAAAAAAATTTGCAATGAAGGTAACTGCTATAGAGGAAGCCCAGGATATCAGCAAGTTGAAGGTGGATGAACTCATTGGGTCTCTTCAGACTTTTGAGATGGGGATCAGTGAAAATGTTGACAAGAAGAACAAGAGCATAGCACTTGTATCCAACACTGAAGATGAAAACAAGGAGGATGAAGAAGAAAGTATTTCAGAAGTTATAGCCATGCTTGGAAGACAATTCAACAAACTCATCAAGAGAATGGATCCAAAGTCAAGGTCAAATGTTAAGAACATTTCTTCTGACATTAACAGATCTTATGACTCCAGCAGAAAACCAAGGTCTGAAGAGAAGGGAAATCAAAGCAGAGGAATTCAATGTCATGGATGTGAAGGATATGGGCACATTCGAGCCGAATGTCCTACCTTTCTTAAGAAACAAAAGAAAGGAATGTCTGTTACCTGGTCTGACTGTGATTCAGAAAGTAATTCTGAAGAAGAATATGCCAAACTAGTTACTGCACTAACTGGTGTTTGTACGTCTGAAAGTGACACTAGTGATGAGGAAGTGACATTTGAAGAATTGGTTGATACCTACAAGAAATTATGTATCAGAAGTGTTGAAGTCTGTCTGCAAAATGAGAGACAAACAAAACTCATAATAAAGTTGGAGGCTGAAAAAAGGGCAGACATTGAAACTATAAGTCATCTAGAAGAGGAAGTTCAAATGCTGAACTCAAAACTGAACCAGATGACCAAATCTGTCAAGATGCTGACAAATGGAACTGACAAATTGGAAGAAATCCTTCAGGTTGGACAAAATGTGGGAAACAAGTCTGGTCTAGGATTTGTGGCAGCAAAGAAATCTGGTGCAGACAAGAAGATCAGGCTTAATAAACAAATGTCAAAGCAGATGTCACAACACAGCACTCAACATCGGGAACAGAGAAATATGAAGAAAAAATACCAAAGATGGAGATGTCATCATTGTGGGAGGTTTGGTCACATAAAGCCATTCTGCTTCAGATTGTATGGATACCTTAATCAGAACCCAGGTGTCAAACCTAAGTCTAACAAGGTACCACATACTCCACAATGGAAGAAAAAGGCTACTGCCCTGATAGCCCACACTTCCCTTAGAGTCTCTGCAAAGGAAGACTGGTACTTTGACAGTGGGTGCTCTAAGCACATGACTGGAATCAAGAACCTTCTCAATAATGTCAAACCTCACACCACTAGTTATGTGACCTTTGGAGATGGTGCTAGAGGAGAAATCAAAGGAGTTGGTAACTTGGACTTCCCTGGAGTTCCAAATCTAAATGAAGTACTATTGGTAAAAGGCCTGACTGCTAATCTCATTAGTATCAGTCAATTATGTGATCTAGAATTCAAGGTCAACTTCTCAAAATCTGAATGTCTTGTAACTAATGAAAAACAAGAAATTGTAATGAAAGGAGTCGGATCTAAAGACAACTGTTACTTGTGGGAACCTGAGAACACTAATTACTCCACTGTGTGTTCTATTGCCAAAGAAGAAAAAGAGGTGAAACTGTGGCACCAAAAACTTGGCCACCTTCATCTAAGAGGAATGAAAAGGATTATATCCATGGAGGCAGTCAGAGGGATTCCAAGACTGCAAATTGATGAAGGGAGAGTTTGTGGTGAATGTCAGGTTGGTAAGAAGACTAGGATGTCACATCCAAAGTCAAGACATCTGACCACCTCTAAGGTTCTAGAACTTCTACATATGGATCTGATGGGACCAATGCAGGTGGAAAGTCTTGGTGGAAAAAGATATGCCTATGTTGTTGTGGATGATTTTTCCAGATTCACCTGGATTAACTTCATTAGGGAAAAATCTGATGTGTTTGAAGTTTTTAAAGAACTGTGCAAAAGAATTCAAAGAGAAAAAGAAGGGTGTATTGTCAGAATCAGAAGTGATCATGGCAAGGAATTTGAAAACAGTAAGTTTAATGAGTTCTGTTCCTCAGAAGGAATTAGTCATGAATTCTCTTCTCCTATAACTCCTCAACAAAATGGAGTTGTAGAAAGGAAAAATAGGACCATACAGGAATCTGCCAGAGCTATGATACATGCCAAAAGACTTCTTATTCATTTTTGGGCTGAAGCTATGAATACAGCCTGTTATGTCCATAACAGAGTCACTTTGAGAAAGGGAACCTCATCCACCATTTATGAACTCTGGAAAGGAAGAAAGCCAACTGTGAAGTACTTCCATGTATTTGGCATCAAATGCTATATTCTGGCAGATTGTGAACAAAGGAGAAAGCTGGACCCTAAAAGTGATGAAGGTATATTTCTAGGATACTCCTCCAACAGCAGAGCTTATAGGGTATTCAATTCCAGGACCAAAGTCATGATGGAATCAATAAATGTCATAGTTGATGATTATCATGAAGAAACAGATGTCCCTTGTAATGTTGAGACATTCTTTGAGACTCCAACTCAACAGAATGACCTTCCTAACACCACTACAGCAGACTCTGAATCCAAGGAAGCTAGCAAAATCCCTTCCATCAGAATTCAGAAAGATCATCCTAAAGAACTCATCATAGGGGATCCTAACAGTGGAGTCATTACAAGATCTAGAGAAATCATCTCAAACTCTTGCTTTGTGTCTAAAATTGAACCAAGAAATGTTAAGGAGGCTTTAACTGATGAATACTGGATTGGTGCAATGCAAGATGAATTGAACCAATTTAAGCAACATGAAGTTTGGGAGTTAGTTCCTAGACTAGAGGGAACAAACATCATTGGCACAAAATGGATATACAAGAACAAATCAGATGCTGAAGGAGTTGTCACTAGGAATAAGGCAAGACTTGTTGCCTAAGGATACACTCAAGTTGAAGGGGTTGATTTTGATGAGACCTTTGCCCCTGTAGCCAGACTGGAATCTATCAGACTCCTATTGGGAATTGCTTGTCTCCTGAAGTTCAAGCTATTTCAGATGGATGTAAAAAGTGCCTTCCTAAATGGGTACTTAAATGAGGAAGTTTATGTGGAACAGCCTAAAGGTTTTGTGGATCCAAACCACCCTGATCATGTCTACAAATTGAGGAAAGCTCTATATGGCCTAAAACAAGCTCCTAGAGCATGGTATGACAGGTTAACAAAATTTCTCTCAGACAACGGATACAGAAAAGGAGGCTTGGATAAAACCCTCTTTGTCAAAAATGAAGGAGGGAAGTTAATGGTAGCTCAAATATATGTTGATGACATAGTGTTTGGGGGAATGTCAGAACAAATGGTTAAACATTTTGCTGACCAGATGCAGGCTGAATTCGAAATGAGTCTCATGGGAGAACTGACTTATTTTCTTGGACTGCAAGTCTCACAGATGGAGGACTCAATCTTTCTATCTCAAAGCAAGTATGCAAAGAACATTGTCAAGAAGTTTGGTATGGAGAATGCCAGTCACAAAAGGACTCCTGCACCTACTCATTTAAAGCTATCCAAAGATTCAAGTGGGGTTAAGGTGGACCAAAGTCTGTACAGAAGCATGATAGGAAGTTTGCTGTACTTAACAGCCAGCATACCTGACATTGCTTTTGCAGTTGGAGTTTGTGCAAGATACCAAGTTGATCCTAAAGTCAGTCATATCAACCAAGTGAAGAGAATTTTGAAGTATGTAAGTGGAACTTACAACTATGGCTTCTTATACTCTCATGGCTGTGAACCAACTCTGACTGGTTATTGTGATGCTGATTAGGCTGGAAGTGCTGATGATAGAAAAATCACCTCTGGAGGATGTTTCTTCTTAGGAAATAATCTGGTCTCCTGGTTCAGCAAGAAACAGAACTGTGTGTCTCTCTCTACTGCTGAAGCTGAATACATTGCAGCTGGTAGTAGTTGTTCTCAAATGATCTAGATGAAACAGATGCTTACTGAGTATAATGTCACACAAGATGTTATGACATTGTACTGTGACAATCTGAGTACAATCAACATTTCCAAGAATCCTATTCAGCATAGCAGGACCAAGCATATTGACATAAGACATCACTTTATCAGAGACCTTGTAGAAGAGAAGACGATTAAACTGGAACATGTTGCTACTGAGCTACAGCTGGCTGACATTTTTACCAAGGCACTTGATGCAAATCAATTTGAAAACTTGAGGGGCAAGTTGGGTATTTGCCAACATGAGGAATTATAGCAATTAATTGTGCTTAAAACAAGGGTTGAAGGAGTCATTTTTTTTAAGTCTATTTTGATTGGGTTAATCATATGTTTTCCCATTTCTTTCAAAATTATTAAGAAGTTGAATAGACACTCATTTGCCTCCTTCCTCTCTTGACTCTGCAACAAATCCCATTCTCTCAATCAAAGTTTTCCCTCTAGTTGCTACTGGTTTTCTAAGACTATCAAAATGTCTCAAACATCATCCTTATCCAAGACGACCGTTTCATCCTCATCCTTTGATCGAGATTCTCGGGCAATCACATCATGCATGGATTCTGAAGTCCTGGAGATTACTCCTCTTAGAGAAATGGCAACTAACCCATCCAAGGTCAAAAAGCTGAGAACAAGGCATGCAGGAAGGTCTCAAGCTACTTCATCCGGTAATCCCTCTCAACCTTCATCTTCTGTTCCAAATAGGGAAGGCTTAGATTATGTACATCAAGCAATATCTAGGCTTGTTACAAGAATTCTGAGTGAGAACCACTTTGTACTGGGGATTTCTATTCCATTAAATCAAGAATCAGCAAGCCCAAATGTTGAAGTAAATCCAGATGTCTCTGAGAATGTTGAGACACCAAATGACAACATTCAGAAATCATCTGAAAATCTTGATGATATCCAGAACCCTTCAGAGAAGAATGTTGAACCACCTGTTATTGATGTGGATGAGGAATACTCAGACAATGACCTAATTGCAAATATCAACCCTAGCATAGTTAGGAGAATGATGAACAAAAAGGGTAATCAGGATGCTGCAAAATGTCTGACCAAAGAGAAGCCTGCTGATAAGAAAACCAGGTCTGAAGGCAAGACTGGTGTAGAAACTGTGAAGACTGGACTGTCCAAAGGGAATGTGAAAGCCCGAGTACATGCTGGGAGTCTCACAAAGCCTGTGAGACAACTAATAGCAAAGAAGAGGAAAGAGCCTGAACCTTCTGATTCTGATGAGGAATCAGAATTTGAAATTGATGCTAAAGACATTCCTCTCAGAAGGAAACTCCCTTCCAGCAAAATGGCTAGAGTTCCTGAAGTCCCCACTGACAACATTTCATTTCACCACCCTGAAAATGCCAACAGATGGAAGTATGTTTGCTTGAAGAGAATAGCCTTGGAAAGAGAACTAAACGATGGTGCCATGGATTGTAAGGAAATCATGGACCTAATCAAAGCTGCTGGACTAATGAAGACTGTGGTAAAGTTTACCAAATGCTATGAAAATCTTGTCAAGGAATTCATAGTGAATTTGTCTGATGAATATGCTGATGGAAGGTCAGCTGACTTTGAATGTGTCTATGTGAGAGGAAGAAAGGTTAATTTCTCTCCCTCTGAAATTAACAAATTCCTTGGAAGATCAAATGAGGCTTTCCCTGAACTAGAAGTTACTGACAATGAAGTATGCCAAACCATCACAGCAAGACAAGTCAAGTGCTGGCCCTTAAAAGGAAAGCTGAATGCTAGCAAGATAAGCATGAAATTTGCCATCCTGCACAAGATTGGTGCAGCCAACTGGGTCCCTACCAACCATAAATCAACCATCTCCACAGGATTGGGGAGATTCATTTATGTTGTTGGAACCAGGACTGAATTTTACTATGGCAGGTATATTTTTCATCAAACCTTAAAACATGCTGGAAGCTATGCTGTTAAAGGCCCTATTGCCTTTCCCTCCCTCCTATGAGGAATTGTCCTTGCTCAGTACCCTGACATCCTGGTGGAAAGAGATACTATTTGCAAAAGAGCTCCTGCTCTTGGGTTACACTACAAGCTATTTCAGGGATCTCATGTTCCTGACATTGTCATGACATCAGCTGAAACATCAACTGTCAAAACTCAGCCCAAAAATTCTGATGTTATAGCTGTGCTGAAGGAAACCTGCAAAGAACTGGAGACAAGGAAAAGGACTCTAGAGAACCTAATTGCCAGATTAGAACAGGAGGAGACTGAAGGACACAGAAGGGAAGAGGATGTTGCTGAAGATCAGCTCAATGCTGAAGAAAGTGCCTCCTCTGAAGATGACAGTGCTTAAAGTTTGGTGGAGTTGACAAGCTTGATGCTGGTTCCTGTTGATGCAAGTGATTTCAGATTTTTTTTGTTGTTTTTATTACTCATTTTGGATAACTGTATAACATATAAGTACATGTATCTTTGGCCTATTTGTGGCTAAAGAGGGGGAGATATTTTGTGTTAATTACTTGGTAGACATTATATTTTTCTGCAAACATATTCATTCTGCTGCTCTCTATTCTCTGATTGCTTAGGGGTTTTAGCCAAAAATCTGCAAAAGGGGGAGTTTGTAAGTGTTTAGTTATTGGCATGTATTTTTGGTAAAACCAGGTGTGTGAATGTCATGACTGATGTCATAACATTCTGGATTATTAGGTACTTTATGCAGAAAAGTATGGAATACAGTAGCTGCTGTTTATGAGTGTGTATCTGAGCATTTTTGCAATGATCACATTTATTACTTTCTACCAAAATCAGTAAACAAGAATTCTGATGTCATAACAAATGTTAAGACATCCTGTACTGATCTAACAGTTATGCAGTTTGGTTAATTCTGAGATTTTTCAGGAATTTGGTTCTTACATTCCAGAACAGAATCTCACGTGGACTTTAGGTTAACCTAGCTCAACCCTAATCTGGTTGATAAAGTCTTGTGACCAAGTTTTGAGGTTAACCCTAATTAACCCTAGCTTTTCGTGGAAGCCCTAACTGAAGAAACAGCTGCATATATATTCAACAGGAAAGCTGATTGGATTTTAACTCTTAGACAGAAGATCAATTAGGAGTTGTATATTTTTAACTGCTGTAATCCAAGCAAGTATCATTGTGATAAGTGACTTGGAATAGGTTTTGATTGTAAGGGTTTTTGTATCACTCAAAGCTTTGAAGCAAGAGTGTTTGTGTCTCTTGACTAAAGCTTTGAAGCAAAGTCAAGTTAGGTTTATGTATCACTCAAAGTTGTGAAGCACGAGTGTTTGTGTTACTTGATTAAAAGCTGTAAAGAATAATCAAGTGTATGTTCTGAAGAGTGTCTTCATTATTTCATTAGTCAATTGTTTAAGTATCACTGCTGTGATTGAGGGGGAGTGAGTAGGAACTCAGGTTTAAGTTGAACTTAGATTGAAGTTGCATTGGGTAGGTCTTAAGTGAAGGAGATAAACTGGTTGGTTTATTCCTGAATTAATATCTCTTATAGTGGATTTCCTCCCTGGCTTGGTAGCCCCCAGAGTAGGTGTTGTTTCACACTGAACTGGGTAAACAATTGACTGTGTTCTTTACTGTTTTTATTTACTGTCTTATAGAAAGTCAGATATGGTGTCATAACATTCACTGTGACATTGAGTATCTGCTGCCAGAATTTCAGAGAATACCTTATGCTGAGCGGTGTTGTCAACCAGGACGTCGATATGAGGCAGAGGGAAATCATCCTTGGGACTTGCCCTGTTCAAATCCTTATAGTCGACACACATTCGAACCTTACCATCCTTCTTCGGCACTGGAACCACGTTGGCCACCCACTGTGGGTAAGAAGTAACTGCTAGAAAACCGCCGTCAAAATGTTTCATAACTTCAGCCTTGATTTTCTTAGACATCTCTGGGCGCATTCGGTGGATTTTCTGTTTTACTGGAGGACAGTCTCCTTGGTAGGCAGGCGGTGAACCACAATATCGATATCCAACCCAGGCATATCTTCATAAGACCAGGCAAAGATCTCAACGTAGTTACGCATCATTTGAATCAACCGTTGCTTCACACTAAGCTCCAGATTTGCACCGATCTTGACCTCTTTCTCGTCTATCTCTGTACCCAGATTCACTGATTCCACCGGCTCTTTGTGCGGCTGAATAACCCTTTCTTCCTGAAGTAACAGTCTTGCAAGTTCAATAGGCACTTCATAATCATCTTCACCTTCGTCTTTGGCTAAGTTGATCAGACTTTCGAAGTCATAACCGGCAGTAGCAGAGTTGTTACCAGTGAGATCCAGAGTGGATGTAGACCTGTATATGTGAGTGTGTGTAAAACAGCTGTTTTGCAATATGTAATAAAAGAAAAACAAGGAGCGCAAAATTTGAAATACAAGAAACGTCCAATGATCTTATTAATGATATATGAAAATGACACACATAAAGCCCTCACAAATGAAGCCACGGTGCCCCGGGTAAGACACTGGGCCGTAAAGTTTAAAACATTGTCTGTTACAAATTCAAAATAAAAAGTCTCATTACTGGGTGATAGCAGAAACAGGCATGGAATCCTTCGCTGTCCAGTTGCTTAATCCACCATCGACAGTTGGGTATATCCAGTTGTCAATATCAAACTCTTCATCATCGTCGTCCCTGATAGCATTCACCCCTGCATCTTGTTTAGGCTTTTCTGGTGCTCCGAACTCGATCTCCTTAGCATCAATTAAGTCCTGTATTTTGTTCTTCAAAGCCCAACAATCATTTGTATCATGTCCCGGGCTATCAGAGTGAAAAGCACAGTGGGCATTAGGGTTGTACTTCGGTGATGCAGTGTTGGGATTCTGCGGAGCCTCCCTTGGAGTTACCAGATTGGTTTTCAATAACTGCGGCAGAATCTGAGACAAAGTCATGTTGAGATGGGTGAATTGCCTTCGAGGTCTCTCGGTCTTTTGTTGATTGTTGTGCTGAGGAGCCCCAACAGGTCTTGAAATAACAACTGCATTAACAGGTTGGCGGCGTTCAGGTCTATTTTGGCTTCTCGAACTGTAAACAGCACTGGACTCCTTCTTAAAAGGCTTTTTCTCGGTGCTCGATGAAGCACCCTTTTGTATCTTACCAGACTTAATACCAGCCTCAATCCTTTCACCAGTCATAATTAGCTCTGTAAACCCAGACGAAGAGCTTCCAATCAGATAGTTGAAAAACGGACCAGACAAGGTCCCCAGAAACATATCCACTAGCTCCCTATCAGCCAAGGGTGGTTTCACTCTTCCAGCGAGATCCATCCACTTCTGAGCATAATCTTTGAAACCTCCACCCGTTCCCATAGACATACCCTGGGGTTGGGTACGCGTGGGAGCGAGGTCGGCATTGTATTGGTACTGCCTGTAGAAAGCAGCAGCCAAATCTTCCTAACTGCGGATACTGGCTCCTTCTAACTGGTAAAACCATTCAAGCTGAGTCCCTGAGAGATTGTCTTGAAAGAAATGGATCCATAGGTTCTTATCAGCGGTGTATGGCTGAATCTTCCTTACATACGACCGGAGGTGCAGTTTCGAGCAAGAAATTCCGTCATATTTAGCAAAGGATAGTGCTTTGAATTTGTGGGGAATCACCACCCCAGATGACAGACCCAGATCTTCAAAGTCCAGACCAGGCACCTTCTGAACTTCCATCGCACTCAACTGGTCTTCCAGTTGCTTGTATCTATCCTCAGCTGGAGGATACTGGTCTTTGTTGAAGTCAGTCTCGTTGTCAGAAACCACTGGGCTAGGAGCCCTCCTTTCTTCCTGACTATCTTTCCCTCCAGATGAGGTGGTCAAATCAACTTCATCTCGTATCCTGTTTCCAAGCCTATGACCTGTGTTAAACAGGACTGTCCTCTTCTTCTTCTTCTTCTCTTTCAGAATAAGGGTCTTCAGATCCTGCTGACCCTTAGCTAGATTCATGAACATCTCTTGGAATTGGGCATTTTGAGCCTGCAGAGCCTTGATTGCTTGTTCAGTCGATGGTTTAGAAGACATGATGCTGAAATAAACAGTGGAGAAGATTAGAAAACCTGTAAAGTTACCTGTTATGAGGTGCATGGAATGAAATGTGTATGATATGATTTCAAAGACATCGAGAGATTCAAATTCGTAAACAAGAAATGAAACACACTTTTATTAGATAAACTTTGAAATTAATTGTTCAACAAATTTCCCTTAAGGCGTTACAAGAAAGGAAATACTGAAAAGTAAATAAAAACTGGAAATAATCAAAGGATATCAATGCTCCCATGGTCGTTTGCCTTTAGTGCTGACATAGTCATTGATGATCTGCTCCTTCTCCAACTGCCTTGTTAACTTCTGGATCTCTCGCTCTTGCTCGTGATACTTTTCTCTATAAGTATCCCGCTCTTCCCTTAGCTGCATCCAGGACCTTTTCGGTGCCCCAATGTCAGTGGGCATGTAAGGATGGAGGATGGTAGGAAGAACCCCCTCTTTATTAGCAACTTCAACAATGATAGGCAAGACGGCTTCATACGGCATTCCCAACTTTTGGGCACGGATGCGAACCCATCTGAGATATGGCTCCATCGGAAGAGAAGTTTTTGGACCCAGCTTGTGTGGATCAGATCTGTGAACTTTATCCCAAACCCTTATGAATCTGCGGCGTTGCTCGTCGCTATCCCCTTGAAAATCAAAGATTGTGCTAGGCATTAGCAGCTCATGAGGTCCTCCCCTTCAGGCTCGCCCAAATTGACATAGGGCCAAGCACGGATTATAAGTAATTCCTCCATGGGTTCCTATCAGTGGAACATTGGGGTATTCCCCACAGCGATCAATAATAGCCACCTCGTCCATACCCTTAATAGTCCAGATGATGTCATTGTGAGAGAGAGACATAACCCTATAAGCCCAACCCATGCCTTCTTTGTTCTTCAGAACTGATTTGGGAAGGTGAGAAATAAACCATCTTGCCAACAATGGAGCACAACACATCAAGGTTCCCCGCTTCCGAGCAGTACGGGCATAGAGCTGATGAAGAATGTCACCCAGGAGGGTGGGTACAGGATTACCAGAGATGAAGATTTTTACTGCATTCACATTAACAAAGGAGTCAGAGTTAGGAAATAATACCAAGCCATATATCAAAAGAGCCAGAATATCTTCGAATGCCTTGAAGTCTAGACTATCCCAGAAATGATTAGCCTTACCAACCAAAAACTTAGTCAGAAAGCCCTTTGCTCCACTACGAGTTTCCCAATTAGCCATTACCTCATCCTTTGTCATATGAAGGGCTGAAGCAATCTCTTCTGGCCTAAGGATCTTCTCCCAACCTGTGAACGGGGTCTGCTCCAGAATAGAGATACCAAGCAGATCAGAGAATTCTTCCAAGGTAGGGACTAACTGGTAGTCCTGAAAAGTAAAGCAATGGTATAGTGGATCATAGAACTGGACTAGGACACTCATCATCTGCTCATCCAATTTGGAGGTGACCAAAATAAGAAGATGCCCATGTCTTCTGATGAAGGAGGTAGTATCAGACATCTTTGCAACCAATTCTTTAAGAATAGTGGGAACCTGGACAAAGTTGATCCGGATGGTGTTCCTACGCATGGGTGCCATGACCTACAAGACAGAACAAAGATGAATCTCTCCTGTCTTTGAAATAGGTTAGTCAAATGCAAGATATATGCAATGTTATGATGTCATGATGTCATGATAGGAAGCACACCACAAGTATCCACAAATAGAAAACATGGTAAAGGCACATAAGTCACACAGAGAGCCCTTAGATTTCAGGCTGGCAAGGAGTCTAGATACTACCCTATTTCAGTTCAGTTGGTTTAAACCTATCCTAAAAAAGTAAACGGGTTCTACAGGATCTCAATATCACTGACTACCCTCAATCGGTCATAATTCCAGTTTAGCAACCTTTTCTTGCGGCCGGAATCATCGCGAGAGTTTAGTCTCAATGAGTGTAGCATAATGCTACTGTTCTATGGCCAAGTTGGTCAATTTAAAGGTTCTAAGGTCAGTTGGTGTTTAATGACCCCTTAGATGACCCATATTCTCCTTGTTCCAACACAAGGGATATCGGTACAAACTAAAGTGCCACACCAACGTAGCTATTGTTTCAACCGTATCGGTCTATGCTGTACAGTTCCCTCACAGTTTATTGTTACTTACCTAAAGGGTGCCCCCAGATCCGGGTTAGGATCTATAGTAACTCCGATTCAAGCCCATAAATATAAAGCATACAAAGCAAATAATTGAAAACACAATGATCTAATTCTAAGGTACACCCCACTTATTAAGCGTCCCCAACAGAGTCGCCAGTTCTGTGATACGGTGGGAGAGAACTGACTGTTTTTTTGGAATGCTGGTTTGCGTTTTGCGTTTTGTATTCGCAAAATGTCGGGGTAAGCAAGAGTCGCCGCCGACTTTTACTTTATCCAACAAGGAAAGGAAAAAAGTACAGAAAAATTCCTTTTTTGAGATATTTCTCGGGTTCGAGGGGTAGATTATAGAAAGGGAAGGTGTTAGCACCCTTTCTATCCGTGGTTATCCACGGGCTCTTAGGTACTTGCTCATATTGTTTTCAAAATATTGCTTTCTTTGTGTTTGTGGGTTTGAAGAAGTTTTTGTTTGAAAGGTGTAAGTGTGAAAAGTTTTGTTTTGTTTTGGAAAATGCAAGTACTTAAGAACCATCTACCAACTCGAAAAAGGAATTGTTCTATGCTATCTTCCTTTAGGCAATGCTATCCTACTATCGATGAGTAGGTAGCACCGTCGTTGGAGTTTAATGGTCAATTCGAATTTAGGGACTTACGGTCACCAAAGCAATGTTAGGACGCCTTAGCGGTAACCCTAATGTCTTAGATCATTTTTTCAGGCAACCGTTTCGAGGCGACTATGATCTTTGGACAAGAGGGCGACCTCTAAAACAACCTATACTCAATGACCATGTACAAAGGCAACCAAGTGGGGTGTACCCTAAGAGTGCACATGTGCGAGTGTGTTGTTTTCAGTTATTTTGTCTTTGTACATGTCAATGGTTATCTATGTTGATTTTAGGTTAAACATTCATTCTTGTCATGCATCCCTATTATCAAACATCTAACAGTTTATAAGTTGCGGAAATTAAATTGCGGAAAGTAAATTACAAGGCGTCGGGTATTTACATCGCCAAAAGCAACCCTTTGAAATTTAAATGCGGAAAATAAATAAAGCGGTAAAGATAGTCCTAATTATATATTACATTCCGGGAACAAATACAATATGATATAAATGGATCACGTGCGGGAAATTAAATCGAATGCGAGTTCTAGGGTTTTGACCCTTTGTTATTAAAGAAAAAGATTTTTTTGTTGTTTTTGAATTAAGAAAGAAATTATCTAAGTTAATTATTAAACTAAATTAAATTAATTAATTAATGAAAATAAATATTTTTTGGGTTTTTGATATTTTAAGAAAGAAAAATAAAATTGATCAATGTTAATAAAAACCTAATTATGTCTAAGTTAATTTTAACTATTGAAAAATATATTAAAATTATTCCAAATTAATGACCTAAATTAATTAATTGATTTGTTAATAAAAGAAAATGTTAAAATCTAATTTAATAAGGAAAATATTTTTTGGTTTTAATTTTATTAAAGAAAAAGATTTGATTGGTTAAGAAAATAATGAAAAATAATTAAATTAAATAAAAATGACATAGAAAGAGTTAGGGGTGTGGGCCTGATTAGAGGTTCAGAATAGCAATTCAGAGGCCCAATAACATGCTGGCCTGGTTGACTTTGAGAAATCCAGTGGATGCACGCTGACCTGGTCCATGGTAGGCCCTCACTCCTGGATCACCAGATTTGGCCTTGGACCATCTAGCACTTTAATGTGTGAAGGAACATGATACACTACGCGCCTGGATCTGCATGGGATAACCTGTAGAAAAATAACAAATGCAAATTGGGGGGACCTAGGATTCGAACCCAGGTCCTGTACATGACTGCCAACGCTTGCTTCCACTAGGCCAACGCGCTTCAATTGTTAATATATTAAGCAATAATGATAATATGAGAAAATGAATTAATATGCCAGAAAAATAAAAAAAAGGGCGCGCGTGTTTGAATCAGGCCAATCAGAGGGAGACACGTTGTCGTCCCTGACCTTCCAACCCTGTAACTTTACCTGCGGATTTAAATTCGCAGCTAAATGCGTAGGTCATTCCTAAAATTAATTTCAGGCCATATAAACTCCTCCCAAGACCATGGTTGTGTTCGTCCTTCTCTTCCGGTCATGTCCATGGCCATCAATGGAGCTAATTTTACATGTAAGAGAAACGCCCAAAAAACAAACCATAAAACCCTAGATTCGGCACTTGGCCTTACAGATCAGATAAATAAAATTGGGTAATACAGAAAGCTTGGAAATTTGATGAGGATTATGAATATGCCCATAGTTTATACAAAATATGCAGGAATCAAGATTTGCGAATTCAAAAGAAGAGCGATTTTTTTTTAGATACTTACAGAGCTTTTGAGCGTGTATGGAGACTAGCTTTGGGTTGGTTCTGCTTCAGTGATTGTCGAGGAAACGATTGAGATCGTTCTTGGCTTCTGAATTTGCCTCTAAGTGTGATTTTGGTTTTCAACTTTTTACCACTTTTTCCAAGTTTTTCTTTCAGTGTTCTTGCAGCCTCTCTCCCTCAATTTCGTGCCTTTGCCTTCTATATGTATCATGGAATGTATTAGGTCAAGAATTATGCTTTGAATCTTTGCACATCAATGCCATGGGATTTGATTTGATCCACCATTGAAAGCTTGCCTAATTTGTCAAAAATCCATCTTTTGGTACATGATATGATGAGATACGAATTTGATGCTGACCATGATGATGATTAAGTCCTAAAAATAGCAAAAAATCTCATGTAATCAAGTTTTGGGATTTTATTTTATTTAATTTGATTTAAAATGAAAAAATTCAATAAAAAATCAAATAAAATAATAAAATTGATAAATGGACACAAGGCTGAAGATAAGACACGTGTGCATTGTGGAAAGTCCAAATCAAGTGGAAAAGAATGGGCCCATTTGACAAAATTTGAAGTTTGGGGATAGTTGACTTTTGGCAATTTTGCAAAACTACCCAACTTCAACAATGCATAACTTCTTCAATTTTGAACTTTTGGAAGTGTTTCTCGAATTTTTAGAAATATTGAGATGTCCTCTAACCAAACCTTTTGGTCTCATTTCATTTTATTATTCCATGCTCAAGTTATAAGCTTTGGAAAAAAGGTGTTTTTGTTGACTTTCAAAAATGACCTATAATGTCCAAATTTATAACTTCTTGTGAGTGCATTTCCTGATCTTGGGGTATGAAGATGGATTGTAGGAAATTGCATCCTCTTCAAAATGAGTATTGGATGGGTCATTTCTCATAAAGTATGAGAAAGTTATGCTTGGTCAAAGTTGAGTTGACTTTTCCTACAAAACCCTAATTTAGCAACTTTTGAGTCTTGATGAATTTTGAGCAATCCTTGATGAATCATGATCAACCCTTGATCAAATGATGAAATATCCTTCAAAATGAGAATGTTGACAAAAAATATTAAAGTTTGACTGTTTATAGGTCACAGTTGACTTTTGCCCTAGCACAATCGATTTTTGGACCCTTTGAGCAATTGACTGAGCAAACTTCCTCTGCAAGGCTTGAAATTTGTCATGGATGACCTTGAGAACATATTAGGAAATTAGGGAGCATTTTAGGTCATTTGGACTTAAGGATCTTGATGCAACACAAAACCCTAATTTGGGGTTGACTGCCTTAGGAGATGATTTGTCTGACCCACTCTTGAGCAAACTTGAGCAACTTGGAGATTTTTCTTGCAATGTTTTGAGAAATAATGAGAGCGAAAATTTTGGGGTACAACAGCGAGGGGAAGGTATTAGCACCCCACACGCCCGTAGTACTCTACAGTATCCACTCTTGTTGTCTATCTTATGGGTGTGTTCAATCTATGCTTACTGTTTATTATACTACTGAAGGGAGAATGCATGAAAAATAAATGAGGAAAGAATGTAGGGAAAATAAAAGTTGTGCTCGTTCGGGCCCTACCCCGATGCCTACGTATCCTTTTTTGAGGAATCAGAGCAGCCGTAGTTCGGCTCATATGTTTTTGTTGGTTTGTATTTTTTAATGAACAATATTAATTTCGCCTTCTGCCGCAACTCGACCTTCGGAGACTTACGCGTCAGCACAGAAGTGAATTAACATGTCCTTTTGAAAAAGTTTGGAGAAAAGGTGCTTGGGCGCATAGAAAGGTTTGAATTGGTTTGTGTTTTTAATGAACAATATTAATTTCGCCTTCTGCCGCAACTCGACCTTACGCGTCAGCACAGAAGTGAATTAACACGCTCTTTTGAAAGGAGTTTGAAAGAGAAGCCCAAAGGCAAAAAGAGTTTGTATTGGTTGGTGTTTTTTTGTGGATAACAACTAGTTGATCTCAAGAGAGAGATTTTAGCCATTTCTCTACTTATTCATGAGATAAGTCTTTGAGACTTGAACCACACCAAAGCTTAGAATAAGAGAATAATAAGGTCGAGAAGAAACTCGCTTATCATCTTTCAAACATATCAAAGATATGATTCTCTTCAGTAAAAAATTTAAGTATTTTTGAGATTTTATAAGAAAAAGAAGTTTTAGTTTTAGTGCAAAATGCAAAAGGGGAAGAAAAGTCAAAGGGAGACTAGCCTATTTTTAAACCTAAAGTTATCATACTTCACATGATCTCTAGGAAGCGTTGAATGTGAAGAGAATGTGGCAAGAAAATATACCAAACAAGTACTAGCCCGTAGAGCAAAGCAAAAGCAACTAAACCCGACGATCTTCGCGAAATCTTCAAAGAAAAGAGTTAGAAATCAAATGCCCGAAATAAGTGTCGATGCATCATCGATTGTGAAAATGAACCACAATCAAAGTCTCAAGCGCATCCGCATAATAAAACTGCATAAGGCTTCAATTTCGACGGGCAATAATGAAGCATGAAGTCTCGACAACAAAATGATTATTTAAACATAAACCATTCTAACAAAATTCCAAAAGAAGAAAAAATACAGGGAAATTATATTATATTCCTAAAAAAAATATTAACAATTTTTATGGTTTTTATTATTAGTTTTGGTTATCAAAAAAAATATAGGAAGGAAACTAATGAGAAGAAGAAATTAGGATTCTAGTCAGAAGGGGGGTGCAGGATGAGATCTAGGAGTTTGCTGAAGAAGAGGCCTAATCAGCTTGAATTCGCAAGCTTTTTTTTATAAGGGGAATAAGTTTATGCCAAAAAAACCTATGGGCCTAAGGAGGAAGTACTTCTTGGTCTGGTCCAGTACCTGACCTGCTAACCACAAGTCCACTAGATTTTTCCCATCATGTTAATATTTGATTAATTATAAACTAATTAACAAAACAAAAAAACTAATAATAAAAAAAAGCAAGGAGTGTGTGAATAATTAGGGTTCACTTGTTCTGGCCCTTCACCTTTCATGAACAGAAAAAGTTTCTCATTTTTCCCCAAACGCGAAGGGAACAATCTCTCTCTCTCCTTCTCCTCCGATCAAACCTTCACCGTCGTCAGCCTCATCGTTCACCATCATCAACTTCATCCATCTCTCTTCTCCTTGCTCGTGGTCGAACTCATCCTTTCTCAGCTCTCTCAAAACGGCGCGCTTCATCGGATAACCAATTCAGACGCGATTCTCCACTTCATCATCTCTGATTGAAAACCTCACCGCCGCGGATTAAACTCTCCATTTTTGTCCATGAATTCGAGCTTTACGATTCCACACGGATTCGATGTTGTTGTTGTCAGCTCCAATTCTGTTTGCGATAAGGATGCGTGTGATGATGCGAAGACGGTGAACCTAGGAGCAATGAAGGTGATGATGAATGTTGGGGACACAGAGAGAATCCGTAGAGGATGATTTTCAGAATGGAGGTTGCGATGATGATTGAGGATGCACGGAGGTTGAAGAAGATTGAAGATTATGCTCTCTTTCTGTTATGTTTCTTATGCAGGTTGCTGAGAAGTTGTTGGGAGGTGATGAAGGTTGAAGATTAAAGATTGCAGATAATTTGAAAGGTGAGTCTTGTAATTTCTATTATGAATGAATCTTCTTTTCTTCCAACTCTGTTTCCACCTTCTCTTATGCCCATCTCCCTTAATTCTATTGGAACATTGTTATCCCCGTAGGAATTTTGTTATCGGCTTTTTTGTTGTTGGTGCATGGTAGTTATTGAAGATGGGGATGTTAGAGGTGTCGATGCAACGGGGTTTTTACAGGTTTCGTGGATGTCTGAAGCAGAGGGAAGTTCTCAAGGGAAAGAAAGGCTCTGAGATGAAGATTGCAGGAATTGGAGGTGAAGCTGAATGAAGAATGAAGATTCTTCAGAAGGATATTGAACAAATGATGATTGAGGGAGAGTAGAGAGGTCAGTTTTTTCTGGTTTATGAATCGTGTTCTCCCCTCTTTTCTCTTGAATAATGATCCTGTTATATAGATTTTCTCTTGAGGCAGTTATGGGATTGAAACTGTATGTTAGTTAGGAAATTTGTTGGGAGTTAGTTAGAGATTGGTTAGGTAGTTGGGAAGTTAGAAATTTTGTTTGTTCGGTTGTGATTAGTTATAGTTAAGAGCCAATTATGGCTAAATCTGAAACTAAGTTAGTCAGAGGGCTATAGACAGTTACAGGTTGTTAGGATCTTTTTTTTTTGAAACCTCCACTTTTTGTTAACAACTTTTAGTAGTTATGGTTCTGTTAAAAGTTGGTTAGCAATTCCGTTAGAGGTTAGAGAGAACTAACTAGGCCCTGGCAGTTATGATTTTGTTTAGTTGTTTTCTATTATATGATTCCCTTAGAGATTTGGTTAGGGAGCTTTATCAGCTCTGTTAGTTCCTTTTTTAGAATAGTTAGTTAAGACTTGGTTTGGAGTTAGTTATGTATAGGGTTCAGAAGTTAGTAAATGTATTAGTTAATTGGTTCTGTTGTGGGGATGTTAGAAATCTGTTAGTTGTATAATTCTGTTAGGATATTCTGTTGTTGGTTAGAGATTGTTTGGGTGGAGGTTAGTTGGGAATAGGTTAGGGGTGAGGGTTAGTTTTGTTTTCTGGCTTTCTGTTAGGGAATGGACAATAAGACTTAAATATGAACATTTTTGTTACAAACATGAGATGGATTTATGATATTTGCTTCTGGTTTTATTAATGCAGGCTGCATGTTTGGATAATCGATATAGGGCTGAACTATTGCGCAAACCCTTTCTTAGTGCACATGGTCGGTCTATTGTATGTTTTAACAGCAGGGCATTTCTTTTGGCATAGTCATGGACTAAATATAAAATCTCAAGCGGTATGTATGTGTAGATGTAGAATGAGCTGGAAACTTCATTAGTATGATCTTGCAGCTTGCACTAGTTCTGCCTAGGGTCTGTATTGAATTATCCCCTGTTTGAAATGAAACTTTGCACACCATCTTGAAATTGTTAGCACCTTCACTGTGTTGACTGAGTAAATGCACCGATATATTAAACAAATCATGTAAATTGTTAAGCATAAGCCCACTTTGCAGGGCTGTTATCCAGCAAGGGCATGGTCACTTTGAGGTTAGCATGACTATATTAGTAGTTTGCCTCTGCTTTTGATGCAAGATCTATATGATAAACATCGAGGCTGGTATAAGGGATAGGTGTTTTGTTAATGACTTGCAAGGATATATGTGTGGCCTCTTTAATTTTCTTAATGAGTTGACTGTTTTTCCTGTGATTCTTCTATTATGGATTTGATTCTGACTTTAAAATGCTACAGATTCAGATATGGGGCAAGGTAAATTGGTCTTGACCGTATGTTTGTGACTACTGGTGTAGCAGCAACGCATAATCATCGAAGGCTGAAGACACGTCAGCATTGATTAATTCCATATTGGGTCATAATTAAAGAGGTTGATGGTTATAGCATTACAGGTTTAGAGGATTAGGCTTATGACTATGTTTCCCTGTAAAATATTATGAATGATTTGTAATATATTTTGGAAATTGAGTGTTCTTGAAAGGATTTGGATGAATATTGACTTGAAGTTTAAGTTTTTGGACTTGTAATGGTGAATGGATATGATGTGTATTTTGGATGAGCCAAATTGGTAGTTTTCTTTGTAACTTTATAATGGCATGAGTTTTGCAATGGAATGAAATTGAAATGGAATTGATTGGATAGAATTTGTATGAAGTTTGAATACTATTGAATGAACTATTTTGAAAATTTCCATGTGAATGAACCTTGTATGGACAAAATGGTGACATATGGATCTTGAACCAAAAAAAACATGCCTTGAACACTTGAATTCTCACTTGGACTTATGAAATAAGGTTGAACAATGATGAATGATACTTGAATGTTCGTCATGAGATAAGCCTCAACTTTCTCCTTTTGTAATTAAAACTTTTCTGCCATTGTTCCTTGTTTAAATCAACTTCTTGACATCCTGAACACATATGCTCTTGAAACTTAATTTTGATATACTGAGTAAACAACGATGGACTCCTAATCCAATTTAATTCCCCAAATCTAACTCAAATTGGCGTGTCAAGCAAAAAGCGTTAGAAAGAATACTGTCTTGAATTGGTAAAAAAAAATGGATATCCAATTGATATTACCAGATAAACCAAAATCTTGACCAAAGGATGACCACCACTTGATTACAATGAAGAGAATGCCTTAAATGAAAACCAAATCAGATCTGAACACCAAGGATTAGGAACCCTAATTCACACTTGCATCACCTACCCCTAAAATCTTGCATCTTAAGGCAAAGTTGATAGGAAAAACACCCTTGAACCCTGATATGCAAATCCCTAATTGATGAAATAAGGAATAGACTATTCCACCGTATCAATGCATAATCAACCTCTAGGAGCTTCAACAACGAATGTACCTTTGGATTCTGAAAGATAATCCTAATAAGATCCCAATGGCATCAATACTCTTGACGAAACCTTTATCCCATAAAATAGGAGCAGATGATTCACACAAATGTTTATGCTAAAGTTCACACTTTTTAGGATAAAACCAAATACTCGTCACTTAAGAGAAAGCTTCAGATGAAAGTCTAGTCTTGGTAAGAAAATCCAAGAAGTGGTGACAGAACTTGTAACACTAGTAACAGATGGAGGTCCTTAATTCTGAAGGATGGAGACTCCAGATAGCCATAAGTTGCAACCCTAAACCATAATCCTTGGAGAAGAACTCGATTAGAGCACAATTGTCAAAAACCTGGCTTCGATCGCACATAGGAAAATAAACTCTGATAGCCTTGTTTCTTGATGAAGAAAGCAATTCTCAACGACCTAGGTCACAACCCTAATTCCACTGCTCGCTGCCTGAATAAGAAATCAGCCTTTATCGGACACGAACGCCTTAACCATTGCGAAACCCTAATATCACACAACCATTGAACTTTGATCCTTAAGCGCTTTATTGAATGCAAATGTATGTTAATGACCTAATGGAATATATACAGATGAAAGCAAGAGTCTAAGCCAGATAGAAGAAATTAGGAGGGCAAATTTTGGGGTGCAACAGCTTTCCCTATTTAATCGCCTTCAACCTGAAGGTGAGATTGGCGTCAGCCTTTCGAACTTTTAGGGTGGAAGAAGATTAAATACTAAAAGAACCCAAAAACGAAAACGAACAGACTTTTTTCGAGTAGGTAGAAAACTCTTAAGTACTTGCTCAAAACAAAAACTTTTCACACAAGCACTTTTCAAAACAGTTTTCAAAAACAACCTCGTCACACCCTCGAAGACCGATACGAGGGTTATCACGAAGTAAACAAAACTTTTCAAAACAAGCACACGCAAGCAATTTTAAAAATGAGCAAGTACCTAAGATCCCGTGGAAAACCACAGATAGAAAGTGTGCTAACACCTTCCCTTTCTATAATCTACCCCCCGTACTCAGAAACATCTTGAAAAAAGGTTTTTTGTGTTCTTTTTCCTTTTCCTTTGTTGGATGAAATGAAAGTCGGTGGCGACTCTTTCTTACCGCAACATTTGTGAATACAAAATGCAAACCAGTATAACAGTCGGTTCTGCCACCGTATCACACTTATCTATCAGAAATTTAGTAAGAAGGCCCTTGACTCCACTTCTTGTTTCCCAATTAGATATAATGTCAGACCGCTTCAGATGTAAGGCTGCTGCAATATCTTCAGGTTTTGGAACTTTCTCTAAACTGGTGATGGGTGTCTGATCAAGAATAGGTACTCTGAGTATCTTAAAGAACTCTTCCATTGTGGGTACCAACTGATAACCTGGAAAGGTAAAACAGTGATGCTCAGGATCAAAGAACTAGAACAGAACACTCATCATGTCTTCTTCAAAACTCGAGGTAACCAAACTGAGTAGATAACCATTTTTTTGGTGAATTAAGAGTTTTCGGGAACCTTTGAGACTAACTCCTTAAGTTGGGAAGGTACCCTTACAAAGTTGATCTGAATAGTGTTTCTGCGAGTGGAGGCTATAACCTACAACAAAGAACAAATATAAATCCCTAGGTCCTTGAAATGGTTAGTGAAAATGTTATGTTATGATGATATGATGTTATGATGTCATGTTCATGTTAGATAAGTAGCAAACATACACAAGTAACACAAGAGCCTTAGGTTTAAAGGCTTGCATGAATTCCATAGGTAAGTACCCTTCCCCATTGAAGTTAAGTTGGCTCAACCTGTCCTAAAATAGTAACTAGGTTCTAGGAATCTCATATCACTGATCTTTCTCGCAGGCTTTATTTTAGCACGGAAACTGGCTTTCCACCAAAACATCCCAAAGTTAAATCTTAATGAGCATAGTTTCGAGTATCAACCAACCTTAGACTGCACCAAAGTCAGCTATCTCACTACCTTCTAATGGCCAAGATGGGTCAATTAAGGTTCTAAGAGTAAGTTAGTGTTAACGACACCACACGGAAGCCTAATGTTATCCTTTACTAACTCAAGGAAAATCAGTATAAACCAAAGTGTCACACTAACTATAGCCATCATGTTAACCATATCAGTCTACACCGTACAACCTTTATGATCTATTGCTACTTACCTATGGCATCTCTAGATCCGGGTGTAGGATCTTACAAGTAATTAAACCCAAACAAACCTTTAAAGTAAAGCAAGCAAAGCATACAATTAAAAGCAAGTAAAGTGATCTTAAACTCTAAGGCAACCCCTCTTTTTTAAGTAGTCATCCCCAACAGAGTTGCTAGTTTTGTAATACGGTGGGAGAACTGACTTTTTGGTTTTATCCAAATATGCAGATAGCTAGAGTCGCCATCGACTTTTCTTTTATCCAATATTTAGGAAAGGTGAAAACAATAGGAAAGAATTTTGATATACTTTGAGTTCGGGGGGTAAGTTATGAAAAGAGAAGGTGTTAACACCCTATTCATCCGTAGTTATCTACAGACTCTTAATTGCTTAGCTCACTTTTGAAAATCTTACTTTTTGTGTGTGATTTGTTTGAAAATATTTTGAAATAACCAATGTAAGGTTGACTTTGTAATGATTCTTGTATCAGTCCTCAAGAATGTATACAAAGTGTTATTTTTAAAAATATTTGTTTGAAAGTGTAGTGTGAAAAAAACTTTTGAGAAAATTTGTGAGCAAGCGATTAAGAGTTTCTTACCCACTAAATCCTTTCTTATTCTTTTCCTTTTCTTTTAGAGATAGTACTATCCATACCATTAGTTGGTAGGTAGCCCTATATATGGGATGTGAAGGGACGGGCGTTGGGTTATCGTATGGTCATAGAAGGCAACAAGTAAGAATACTTTAGCAATTGTATCGAAGGGACTATCATCATTTTGTAGGCAACTCGAAAGGACTAGATCATTTTGTAGGCATCTCGAAGGGTCATCGGAGGATTATGATTTTTATTCGAAAGGGACATGATGATTTGATTGAGGGTCTTTTGCTAAAGTATCCCCACTTTCAAGGGATGTGACCAATATCATAAGGTAACAAGAGAGGTTACCCTAGAGGTGCAAGTGTATGAAGTGTATTAATTCAGTTATTTATCTTGAATATTAGGGTTTTCTAGATTGTTTTTAGTCTTTCCATGCAAATCCTAGTTACTCGTAGTTAAATATGTACAGAAAAATAAAGTGTGGAATGTAAAGTCCTAAGTTATTACATGGATTTAGGAGAGGTACATAAGTATAAAAATTTGCAAGAAAGTAAACCTGCGCTATTACATCATGTGAGCAGTTACATAATTAAGAGAAAAAAATGAGAGAAAAGAAATCTACGCTATTACAATTAAAGAATGCAACCTATATAATTTTCTATGAAAATTAAATAGCAGGAAGAAAGAAAAAAAAAGAATGTTAAAAAGTTTTATGATTTTTTTGTAGAAAATAATTTAAGTTAATAATAGTAATTAAAACCTAAATCCTAATTTATTTTAATGTTAAGAAAAAATCCAATTTAATTAATTAGTAAATAAAAAATATAAGAAAAATTTAATTACGAACTAAAACCCTAATCCTATTTGTTAGTTATTAAGAAAAAAAAGATTACGTTAGTTAATTAAAAAATAGGGGGAAAAACTGCATGGGGGTGGATGTTGAACTCACGCCCCCTAGCTTCACAAACTGCATTGCTTGCCACTAGGCCAAGCGCCTATTGGGTTTTGAGAAATAGGCATTGATTATTAAATAAAACATGCGCATTAGTTTTAAAAATAACAAAAAATAACTGTAAGACGCAGGGATCAAACCCACGCCCTTCACGTTACATGGCTCTGTCTCAACCAACTACGTTGCATTTCATTTCTTTTATTAAAATATAAGCAAACAAATATATAATAAAGCAAGTAAACGAAGGAAGCGTCGGAGCCATTGCTCCAGTCGTTTTCTCCGGTGAGAGGATTTTCAAACCTGCAAAATAACATGTGTTAGACCATAAAAAGGACCATATTCCCCTAATTTGACCCTTGCGAATCCAATGGTAGTGTTTGTTTGGCCTGAAAACACTTGTATCATGAGTTTCGAAGAATACATCTCAAACTTCCCTAGCCATGGTAAAACATGATTCTCACGTTAGAGCTTCTGTTTTATGATTCAAACCTGTTCAAAGTAATAACATGAACTCATTTGGACAGTTAATAAACATTAGCAATGCATGAAATTAATTATATGAATGTTTGAAGAAAAAAAAGAAAATTGGAGAAGATGAGTATGCTTGTTTCAAGCATCAATGGCCATGACTTTTGAGCTATTCTTACCCTTAGATACCTCCGGAATGATTTGCAATGGATGGCTTGGACTGAGAGTGGCTGGATATTTGGTTTTTGACTTTGCCCTAAATTTTTACAAAAATTGAGATTTTTCGAGAGGGTGTTCTTGAGTCAATTTTCGTGTGTCCATTGGTCTGAATGCGTTCTCTATTTATAATGGAAGATTTAGGTCTACAAAAGTGGAATCAATCTTTTGTATTTCATGATCAAATATTTGATTGAAGTTTTGCATGAAATGTTTCTTTTTTAGGCCAATCATGTACCAATCAGTCTTTACACATTTTTTGCAAGTTGTCACCAGCTTTTTAGACTTATGATTTGATTCAAAAATATATATTCATGCCTTGATTCATTCACTTGGTATTTTATTTGATTTATTTTGCTTTTAATTGAATAAAATAAAAAATAAAAGAAATAAAAACCACAAAAATAAATGAATGGATTTAGGAGTCTAACACGTTTGAACCTTAAAAGATAGGCCCATTAGCCTAAAAATTCAAATTTGCTTAATTTGGATTTCATGCATTTTCTCAAAATTGTCCAACTTGCACAAATAGTATCTCACTCAATTTTTATCATATGAAGGTGATCTCCCACTCTTTGGAAAGCTCAAGATATCCCCTACAATCTTCATGTTGGTCATTTTTTCATGTGAAGCCTTTATCTTGACGTAAATTGCTTTGACAAAAAGTGTCTCTTTGTTGACTTTTAAAATGACCTGTAATATTTTGGCCCATATCTCTCAAATGAAGCATTTTTGGCCTTGAGCTTAGAGAGAAAATTTTGTAGAGAATTGTATTTTCTTCAAAATGAGCTATGGTTGAGAAATTTCTGATGAAGTATGTGAAAGTTACGCTTGGTCAAAGTTCAGTTGACTTCTCCTTAAGAAAACCCTAATTTAGTAACTTTTGACTCTTGATGAATCTTGAGTTTTATTGATGAATCATGATCAACCCTAGATCAAATGATGAATGTGACTTCAAAATGTTGATGTTTACCAAAAATCTTGAAGTTTGACTGTAAATTGATCAAAATTGACTTTTTGCCAAATACAGTTGATTTTCAATCATCTGACTAATTGACTGAGCAAAGTTTTATTGGGAAGATTGAGCTTATCAAGAGTGTTCTTTTTTCAATCACAAATTTTTGGTTGCAGTGCATTCTGCTTCCTAAAGCTGTGATTAAAAAAGTAGAAGATATTTGTATATCCTTTTTGTGGTAATGAGGTGACATAATTTCATGTAATATCATTTGTTTGTCTACGTGGAGAACATTTATCATCCTGAAGATGCTGTGGAGTATCTGTAGAAAAGCTGTCAGTCTATGAGTAAAGTGGATCAATTGTTTTTACGCGAAGAATGAAGACATCATGGTTATTCTGGTTAAAACCAATTGTTTGTGGACTCTTAAATCTATCCTTAATAGCAGACCGGTGGCAAATTAATTTCAAAGCCGGAATATCCATCATGAGAGGTTCAAGTCAAAAGAGGTTTATCATGAGTCAAAAGAGGTTTATATAACCGTTTACATTTTTTAGGAACTTCTACTATCTCTTATATAAAAAAGACTATTACTATTTTTATAACTTATATTATCATTAAATATAATAAAATTTTAAATTACTTTTCTATTTTACAAAATAAATAATAATAATATAATATTTGATATAATATTTATAACTCATATAACCGTTTACATTTTTTAAGAACTTTTACTATCTCCTATATAAAAAAATAAAAAAGACTATTACTATCTTTATAAATTATATTATTATTAAATATAATAAACTTTTGAATTACTTTTTCTTCATAATATACTGATTTGTTTCTGGTTGATATAAGTTATGTAATAGACATTGATTGTCTTTAATAAATTCTGAATTTA